>APFE030797278.1:0-52514 GCA_000404065.3 Pinus taeda | reverse complement strand
CAATATAAGTATCATTTGAAATTTCATCATAGGCAACCCATGACCACAACATAGCATGATGTATTATTTAAACACTTCAATCAACATAAGCATCCTCACCATTGATAAGAATCATTATGTACCAAAACATAATTCCAACAATGCATTATTAGAAGCATAGCATATTCTCCCCCTGAACTTGTGCCAACTGTTCACTAACAAATCTGATCATTCCAAATATCAATAAGAATCATCATAAACTAGTTATACATCAAGTCATCAACAACTTATGAGGGTCAAAATAACTTCTAAATAACATCCACAGAGTGTAGTCATCAACCATCAAAATAGAAAAAGACAATTTATAATTGTTTGAACCATATCAGACCCTTTTTCTGAGTCTGTCCCACTGCTTCTTCAACAAACCAACATATACGCGACTGTGCAGTTTTGAACTCGCGTATATATGCGATTTGTCTTAATAAGCTCTGCATATGAAAATTGGAACACTGAAATTTCATACTTTCAGTTTCCCCTGATTCTTTTATGACTGTACTTGATCCTAGAAATTTTTCTGAAGCCTCAGTTCTAAGAATATCATTACCATGATGGTTCTTCATTAGAGACTCAAATTTTATCTTGTTTCTAGTAATGTGATGAGAACCACCACTATCATATTTTTCTTCAAATGAGCAGAGATAAATATCACACCTTATATGATCTTCCTTTTCTTTATTCTTGGTGGATTCATCTTTTCCATATTTTATGATATAAATCTGCTTATTTGATTGCTTACCATATTGTCTATGACTATCCATAGACTTGTCCCTGCATCCTTTTTCTATATGCCCAAACTTGTTACATGCATAACATCTTATACGTTTCATATTCATTCTATAAAAATCAATGGCTTTGTGACCAAACATATTGCAAGAAAAACAATATTGCTTAAAGTACTTGGAAGCTGATGATATTTCTGTGTGACAATTATTAGCTTGAAACATTCTAATTTTGCATCTGGCTGCAATATGTCCAAAATTATGACATCTAAAACATTCAAAATTATTCATTAGAGGAAATAATTGATTAACACTTCCTTAGTTAGGAGTAAATGATTCTCTTTGAAGACTTTCTTTCCTTGTTGTTGACGGGGTTGACCTCTTATCTCCTTGTTGAGCATTTCATATTTTGCATTAGAGTTCCTTATCTCAGTTTGTGAGCTAGATTCACCTTTAACAATCTCATGAAAACCAAGACCATATTTGATGGTAGGAGACCTTTGACTACTAATAATATCATCCAAAATCTTAGTACTATCTTGAAATCATAATAGTTTATCCTTTTCTTCTAATTTACCTTTTAGGATATTTAGCTCACCCTGATATTTGATGCTGCACTAAGCCGACAATACCCATATTATGCAAATAAAATTGGATGTCACTGGTCCCAAGCCTTAATCACCTAATCCATGGTGAAAACCTTCTTAAATTAAGGTTTAAGCTCTTAATTAACTTTATGAGGAAACATATATATTTGACTATTCAATAGTCTGACCCCTAATTAATCTTTCCATCGGAACTTTATAACTCCACCTTCATTAAACTTTAATTAATCCTTAACCCTCTGGTTAAATCTTAACATCCACTCATCTAAATCATCCCATGGTCTCCAACTTAGGTTTAACTTGATTTAACCCAAAATAATTTATCTGCTTTGTTTATATTATAATTCCTATATAATAGAAATACACCACAAACGCACGTAAACCTTACCTTTTCACCTTTCCTCGGACTTTGCACATTTTCCGATGTTTACCTTTATCAGATCAATCCTTCACCATTGATTTCACGCCATCAGATCAACAACTTTCACCTGATCTCCACTCATCCTTTGGAACTCAAATAAACTTAAGCTGGCGTTGATAAACTTTCGGGTCCGCTCTTCCCCAAGCTTTATCGGATTCAACATTCACCATAGATCTTACCTTGTGGTCTGATGGTTGATGTTACACCCGATCAAAAAAACTACTCGCCAGTCCTCCATTGTAGATGAAAACCATATATGATCTGACAGTCCATAATGATATTGGTCGGATAACTTGTACGAGGATTACCCGTCCGATAAAGTGGTTTCCTCTCTCCTCTGATGTGCTACGTGTCAATTATTTAATGGAATTGGGTGACTTCTCTCTATTACCACTTACCACCTTTTCTCCGTTTAATAACCCTCTTTCGCTTGTAAACCCGCTTTCCTTCTTTGATTAACGCCCGAGCTATTTAACGCCTGATGACCGTAGATCTTCTACCATTGACGGTTGCGATGGCTCCTCCAGATTCCTCTTCCTCTAACTCGTAAATTGATCTCCACCGTTCATTTATTTGACTTTATGTTGTGCGACTTAATCCTAGCCTCTTATATCGTTCAATCTCATCCGTTGATCTCCAAGATCCAATGGCTCCTATTGATCTGGAATTGATCTAAGACAAACAATGAAGGTATTATAGAGTCATGTGCATGGATGTGCCTATGTTATTTTATGCAACGGATCGATAAGATTGCGAAATACACAAGCATTGAAGTAGTTAAAGAAAACATAATAGGAAAACGTATAAACACAACAAGTTTAATAAGGATTTCACCCAATACTCCTGGCCTACGTCTCCTAGTCCATCCTTCAGTGGTGGCCTCTCTATTATGTTTTCAAAGCAGAATTTTTACAACAGTGAGCTCAATTTGAGTCTCACACATCAGATATAAATCAACAGGACTATACTTGGATCCCCCAAGTCCCTGGAGTACACAGACTCTCCTTACTGAAACTTGACCTCTATTGGTCATAGTGGTATGAGCCCAATTTGAGACTCATACATGATAGACATATACATAGGAGTTCACTTGAACCTCTCAAGTCATCTCTAGAGTACACAGACTCTCTAACTCTCTCTCTGGCTTTGTCCTAACTTTGGGTCGATGCTGCCTTTGCTTCTGTAGGTCAGCTTGGCTTCTTCTCTCTGCTCTTAGCTTACTAACTTGCTTTCCTACTGCTTGCTGCCCTTTTTTTCAGTTTGTGGCTTTAAAGCCAATCTTCTTTCTGACTGTTCGTTTCCGCTTCCCGGATTTCCGGTTCCCCTGCTTCTATCCATTTGAATCCCTTTGTTCTACGTAATCATCACTGTATAACACCTAACAGGGAGGTGGCCACCTATTTCATAACGAATTGAGTGTCAATTCTCTTGGATGTTTTTGAAATGACCGTTTAATCCGTTAACTCCAAGAATTCCCACGAAACACGACCTTCTGCCAACGCATCGTCCATATCGGACTTCAAATCCTATACAACTCCACCTGTCGACCCTGTCAAATCCGGTTATCCATCAGAACATGTCACTGCTGTTGATTTGGAGCCTCTAGATCCTGTGGTCATTGTCCATATCGGGCGGATAAGTAACATGATGTTTATCTGTCCGACGTGAGCGGTTTTCTCTCTCTTCTGTCAGATGTGTGGCAACCATTGTGTGGCATCGGGTGGGACTCGGTTGAAACCACCTACTGCTCAAAGCCCTTCCGATATTCTGCCGGTTTTTGTGGGACCCCACTTTTGACGGAATCCGAAAGATATTTTTCCGTATTTTACAATTATTTTGGGTCTGGGCGCTAGGGGCTTTTCCTTCTTTGAGGGGTTTTCCTTGCGATATGGGATTAGTGACTTATTGCTAATCGCATATCAGAAACTACCCCTGTTCCTTGAATTGAACTATGGTTTTGCTAATTCACGACAGCGCACGTTACCATGGGCCAATGGTCTGCGCGCTTGATCGAGGGTCCTCGTTTGATTCGAATCGGATCCGCAAAAGACTATTAAGAACCTTGACTGTATCGAGTTGAACAAATCCTTGAAAATTCCAAAACAACGATAAAAAAATGCCTTGAACCAATGGCCATGGCAGCTGATGTGGAATGACGAGGAGCTCGGTCAAAGCGCGCTGACCGAGGCCCATGGAGACTGCACAGGAGGGCAAAATAGCCCCTGGCCCGGATCGGGAAAAAGAGGCGATTTTGATACGTGCGCTAATCATGCATCACTGGGAAAACAGGGCCAAAATGGGGGAGCCTTAAGCACTCGGTCACGTTGGGAGCCAGAGAACTGCGGGCGGAGAAGCAAAAAGCACTAAAGGACAAAGGCAGGACTTGTGCTCTAGAAAACTAGCGGTATCAATCGGGGCACCCTTGAACAGTAAGAGGTTTTGGAGGAGAGTGGAGCGATCCCACTTAGCGATCGACATGTGGCAGCGGAGATGAGAGAAAAACTGTCGTGATCGCACGCTATCGGTCGAGCAAGTTAACCGCGCTCAACGTGCGTATGATGTTGGATCTGGAGAAGCCCAGATCTGACAGCTGAGATTGCGCCTGATAGAAAGAAGTGGAATCGACAAGGAATTAAGCCGTGATTTAAAGGGATTTGGAATCCGTTTGACCACCACGTTGGAGAAAGAATGTATCCATGACATAACCAAAGAAATGAATCGATGAACAGACTGGTGCTGTTTCGATGGGGACACGTGGCACTTCACGAGCGTTCATGCTGACGCCGAACAGGGAACCCCAAGCGCAGCTGCAGAAGGAGAATCGACGTAGGTGGGAGAGGAACCAAATAGGCATAGGGATTGAAGGGTTAAAGCCATTAACATAGAGATTTGAAAAAGGAGGAGGATTTGGAGAAGAATCTAAGCGACCAAGAGAGATGGTGAACAATGCACCCCGAGAGGAGGACTGAACATAGAGAATAGTAAAGCCAAGCAGAGGAGACAGAGGGCCGAGTTGACCACAGGTAGCATCGAGCACCAGAGAGCTTGAAGATTCAAGCCTTCCCATAGAGGAATCTGTCTAGATTGAGCATCACAGTTGGCTCTTTCCACTGTGTTGAAGCCCCGAAAATTGGGTCGACAACAAGGGGGATACCCACCCGGTCCGGACCTTGGTTGGCAGCTCCTTATCCGTTTGGTATAGCGGGTCTGACTGGGGATAACAGGACCAGTTTCTCGACTTTGAGTGTGTGTGTGTGTGTGTAGAGTTGAACTATGTTGATCTAAGAGAAATTTAAAGCTAATCTAATTCATACTCTTTAAACTAACTCTATGCTATTGTAATCTAATGAAAAACAACACATCTAATCTACACTAACCCGGGGTGTATATCTTCTATTATGCGATCTAAAAAGATTTCGAACAATAACTGGTAATAAAGATCATTCGGCTATCATAAGAATAGAAATCATTTAAGATAAACCACTTTGCATAAGAAGTTAGGCAAAACAGTTGTGAACAACATATCGCGTAATAAGTTATTCATATGTCAAACAAAAACAATATGACTCCACCGTACAAAAGTGCCAAATGATAACCCATACATTCATACAATGACATATAAACAACTGAAACTATAAATCACTTAAAGAACATAAGCAGGAATAATCAAGAGATAAAAGTACCATTTATGACTGGTTCCACTCATAAGCTTCAAGCAACAATGATTTATCTCTCCTTGCTCTAACATCTACTAAGAGTACAGAAGTGCAACATCAGTAGCAGATATCAAATGCAAACATTAATAAACCTTGATCCATCCATTCATCAAAACCACCTCCGAGGGCGCAAAAGTGCATGTTTTGAGGACGAGTTTTTGACAAATCTCCGGACCCTTCTCTAAATGCCTGAGAAGGGTTTAAATACTGCTAGCTAATTAACTTGATTACATAAATTTAGGATCCGGTTTTCAAATGACCGTCCTTCTAATAAAGCAAACTTATTTCTAAAAATTAAATCTGACTCTGAACTATTTCTGTATTTGCTCCTGAGTACTGTAAGCATGCAACATTTGACTGGGAAGAGTCGGCTGGTTGCCATCCACTTTTGTGTGTGCTATAAAAATAGAAGTAACAAGAGCTGGCACCACTTTCTGGTAAACTATAAGATATTTTAGAGAATCTTCCTCTGACTGGGTATATTCACTGCGTGTATAATTGGTAATAACTCAAATTTCCCCCAAACTGATTTTGCTTTTGCTATTTCAGTTTCTGTCTTTGCGAACAACTTGATGAGTCAAAATACTTTTACTTTCTAAACAATTCTCTGGATTAAAAACTGCCTCCGTTCTTCATTTCGGGCTTTTCTGGCGTATAAGTTTTAGGTCTTTTTGTAATCATGCTGCTTTTGTGCGCCTTTGATTCTGAGCTTTAGATGACCTATCGGCATCAACATCTGTTGAGTGATACTCTGGAATCTGTAGTCCTATCGTATGTGGCACCCATTTCTGAAGAGATTTCTTCTCTGTTCTCTGGGCATTGGCGCTTTCCCCTTTTCCTTAGATGTTTCCTGCATATTGCTTCATGTTATTTCCTGTTTTATAGTTTACGCAAAGGAAAAGAGTAATGTGTATTAAAGATTGACATGAAAGCTTCAAATCTTATGTATGCATAATTATGACATTCACAGCGAACTGACCCTTCGAAAAACAAAAAGCAGTCATTCCTAGATACTTTGGCGTACAATCATTAATTTCTTTTTTAAGGCGCGCACTTAATTTTGATTAATGGGCAGCTTTCCTTGAATAATGTGCCGAGGAAAATTCGCGCTTATCGCAGATCGCAGATCGCAGATTGTGTTATAGTATCGTGGTATCACAATATCGGATCATCGCAGATCGCAGATCGCAGAAATTAGTCATTGTGTGCTACTTTACGTGATGTTGCGATATGCGACGTCGCACATCGGCCGTCGGAGATTTCTTAAGTTTTTCTTTTAAGAGCGCTTCATAGCGAATGCGATGCAATGATTTTTGCATTGTTCCTTCCTAGTTTATTATGCTCATAAAAGAAATGTTTCATTGCTTTGTCGCGATAAAATTTTAAGGAATTAAAAACAAAAATGTTCCTAAAACTGTTTGTTTGAATTTTTATTAAGGGTCCCCATTTGCTTGGTGTTATTGCTAATATCAAACAAAGACGGGGGTTGTTGGTGGCCACAACAGAATGTTGCTTTGATATTCGTATATGCTGAACTGCATTATTTTTTAGGTCTTGAAGTTTGGAGGGAATTTGTAAAGACACTAATCACATAAAGAAAATATATAAGGTAAATCCTTAAAGGTTCAATATGATTGAATGCAAGGTCATATTTACTCCTTTAGAACAAAATGTCAAACTGCACAGTGATGATGGAACAAAATAGGTGAATGGAACCTTGTATCATCAACTGGTGGGAAGTTTGAACTATCCCACCACTACCAAGTCAAATATAGCATATTTTGTTAGCATACTTAGTCAATTCATGGCTAAGCCTTGTCAAAGCCACTGGAAAGCAACAAAGAAAGTCCTTTGCTATAAGGGACACTTAATTTGAGTATTTTGTATACTGATGAAATTGATGTTGAGTTGGCAGATTATTTTGATTCTAATTGGGTTGGAAATCTAGATTATAGGAAATCTACTACTGGATACATGTTCAATATCAGTTCAGGAGAAATATTGTGGAGTAGCAAGAAACAACCAATTGTTTCCTTGTCATCCACTGAAGCTAAGTATAAAGCATTGAGTAGTGCTACTTGTGAATCAATATGGCTAAAAGGATACCTGAATATGTTGGAGAAACACAACAAACACCTACAATAATCAAATGTGACAATCAAAGCACTATCAAATTGGAAAACGAGCATGTATATCATGCAAGGTCAAAACATATAGACACACAACATCATTTTGTAAGAGAAAAAGTGGAATAAACAAAAATTAAATTAACATATTGTAATACAGATGAAAATGTGGCTGACATATTCATCAAGCCTCTTAGAAAGGCTAAATTTGAAATTTGTAGAAGTATGTTGTGTGTTGTAGAAAATCCAAATTCTATTGTGAGCCTAATTGAGACTTAGATTAGCAGGCGAGTTAACATATAGATCGTTACTAAGGGGATGTGTCAGAATATTAATCACGACATCTATTCACATGTTGGTGATGATTGTTCCCTAGTCAGCAGTAGATGTTTCATAATTAATAGTCAACATGAGTATTTGCTAGTCAGTGGATACACTATTGAATCTATAGCTCAATGAGTGTATAAATTGAAATATCTGGTAATGAAATAAGAAATTTTTTGTGTTGAGTTTTCACCTTTGATGATGTGACCACTCGTATGGAGATAAAACATGTTGCTTCCATTGACCTGTTGCAAAACTTGGATTAGATTTGCTAAATGTTTTTCTTTGCAAGCATAGAAGGACTCTTGGAATATGAGCGATGTGAGAGAAAGAAGGTCCTTGGCATGAAGTAGTCTATACAATTATAATGAACTAGTTTGAGGAAATAAAACTACCCACAAAAAATCGAGGAAAGGTGCCCTATAAGCATTTGGTAGTGAATGAAGCACATAAGTCTGCACCGACAGCAGTTCCATTGGAAAATCCACAAAAGTTCAACCCCAACACTATAGCTCTCTAGGAGATCTAAAAGTATCATAATAGATTTGATTTTCTTATAAGGAAGCTCCCCTTCTAGTGCCTTGTAATAGAGATTGCCCATGACTTCAAGATTGATCTGAGGTTCCAGTCTTTCGTGGTGGTGGTGTTCCAAGGGACAGTGGAGGCATATTTGATGGGTGTATTCGAGGACACAATCCATGTCATGTGGCAGCACAAAACCATCACTTCAGGTCCTTCCTCCAAAAAGGATGAAGTTTGAGTAAGGAACCAGTAGAGAGGTCGATGGCACTCATTTAGCCGATCAGAGCCAAGATTTGTAGAGTGCGTTTGGTGGTTGTGTATTAAGTTTGTGTGACTAGACTTCAAGATGTTGTGCTTCAAATGTTCAAATTGATTAGTGTGTGAACTTAGAATGGGATATTCATTTGTTTTTCTCAAAAGTGAGAATTTTGGAGATGCTTCGAGGAAATAAATATAATAATTGGTATGTATATTGTGTAGAATTTCTCACTGTAGATCAACAAGTTATGCAATATACTAAAGCAAAATACAAAATCTACTTCTACAATAAACTTGCGGAAGCTTAATCAATTATGAGCAAGATCAAATATAACATATATAACTGAGAATGAGAAATCAATCACACATGAACACAGAATAATACTCTGGGGAACGCCTCAGCTAAAAACCCTGATCTCTATATTTTCATACAAAGTGAAATATGTCTGGATTACACAAAGCTTTAACTCAAAAGCTACCCAGCTCTCGGTACAATTCCTCTGTTGCTCATAGACAGTCAAAGGCTTCTCACAAACCTTCTCCTCTGCCCTCCAAGCCTCCTATTTCCTTGCGTAGTTTTTCTTGGGGTCCAATGATGCCACCTGTGTGATTGGTCTCATCACACACTCACTAAACTAAAGAAGTAACTGTGCAATCCTGAACGAGATAATTCCTTCTGCATGCTTGAGTTTCCTTTATAGGAAAATTCATCCAACTAATAGTACATTATCCCTTCCTCTAATCTCAACTGGGTCTTTGACTGAACTAACATGCATGAGTTATTTATGAGAAAATATTCAGATATCTGGAGAGCAACAGTTACATGCATGCAAGTATTAACTAACTGAACTCACAATTAATTCCAAAAACTATTGGAACTAATCTAATTGTACTTAACTTAGTTAATTGAGCTAACTAATTACAACTCAAATACAACTCATACTTATCTCCTTAACTAAGGGATAAATTCCTCAACCAATGGAGAAATTGTTGCATGTCTTCACATAGGCTTCAAGTTTGATGTTCCCATATTAATTAACTCAAGATGAATTAATTAATTATTTTACAAACAGCTGTGATGAGCCCCATAAATGGGTAATTATATGGGCTCATTATGCCTCTTAATTCAACTTAATCCACCATTCTCATTATTTTATTGCATGTTTTTTATTATATTTATGCTAATAGAGTGAATCAGGTTAGTCATTATGCCATGAAGTCTAATGTGTGCTTTATGCAGATTTTTGGTCAATTTTTGGACAAATTCAAAGGATTAATGAGCATTTGGCAGCCAATATTCAAGGGAAACAAGGAAGAGGATTTGTACGAGGATTTCCCCCTCATTTATGAATCCCTACCTCGAATCCTCCATCAGAAATTCGGAGCACAAACAACTACATTGATGCATCCAAGGGAGCAGCCAAGCAAGTCAAGAAGAACTGTTGTCTATCTCTAGTTCCACAAGTCGAGCCCATTGATGTTAGGAGGATTGTTGGAGGACTCCATTTTTATAAATAGGGGGGGCTTAGAGCCTCAGTAGGTTAGCCATTTATTATTAAATTTTTCGCACTTTTGTGCAGCTCTAGTTCAGTTCATTTTTGAGCTTCCCTTTTAAAGACAATTTATGTAATGTGACTTTTATTTTCGATAATATAGATGAAACAGTTTTTGAGCCAGCAATCATCTCTTTCAGAGGGCTGGATCTCTTGGTTTAGGGCCCAACCCAAGCTTCCCAGCACCTCTTACCTTGTACCTATATGTTTTTTCTTCAATTCATGAGTTAATTGTTCTTACATGAATGCATTTTACCTTGTTTAGATTAGGTTGCTTTTGATGGTTTCCGTAGCTGATTTTGTTTCAGTTTCTGAAGTAGGTTCACATAGTGATAGGATAAGCTTCAAAAAGGCAAATAATAGGCCTTGATCTCTTTTCTCCCTTCTTGAGATCATGATTTGAGGTCATGGCACCATTGCTGCCACCAAAAACACAGTTTTTCTCATCCATGCAATTTCTAGTGTGATGACTTGATTTGAAAGTTAATGTATTGCTTCAGATTCAGTTTGCCAATATTATTTCCTATTTTTACAATAGATATATTTGCATGCTTTTCGTTCAAAGGTTATTGTTCAACATTTTTTGTTTCTAGGTCATAAATTAGGTCACCCAGAGATATTTTTGTTTTCATGGTATAACTAGTCCTTTCTTTGATCAGTTTTTGTAAGTAGATGTGTAGATCTCTTGCAGGACACCTCCACTCACCATACATCTATGAAGCAGCCAACATCAGCTCACTTCTCACATATTTCCCAAGTCATTCGCAACATTTCATCAATCTGCCCTAATTTCTGCATTTGTTCCATAAGCTTCCCTCTTGCCATTTCAACAAATCCAACCATCCTCTTCTTTCTTGATATTCCTTGACAAGCTCCAAACACCTTAACACATACCTCTAGTATTCAACCACTCTTTCCCACCATTTCTCCACCTTCAAAACCTCAGAAAATAACTCTCGACATCCTCCTGTAGATCCCCTACAACCTCCTGTAGAATTTCTTGTAAGTGATTTTTCAAAATCTGATTCCAAGGGAAGTCTTTAGAAGGGTGCTACAGTCTTCTTAGGACTCCTCTACACCTTCCTACACCCCTGAAAAAACCAAATACACCCTCCATCACCACAAAACCTCTACCACAATCATAAACAGATAAATTACAAGCATAATAATTTCACATAAAAACACTCAAAAAAACAAATAGATGTTTTCTTCTCATTTCCTTTCAGAAGTAGCTTGAATAGATGCAATATGAATTTTTAGTAGTTAATGGCACTAATGTCATCAGTTTTCATCTCTTTTCCTACAAAAGTAGGATTAGTTGGAAAAATTAGGGTTTTCTAGAGTTTGCGTTACACTTCAATCTTCTTTCTTTTTCTACAAATAGAATAGTCTCTGTAGAGTTAGCTTTCTTTCATCACAGTTAAAGCTTCTTCTGGAAACTCATAGATGTTGGCTTGAGCTCCTAGTGATCTTGCGATGGCTGACCAAGTGACAGCCTACAGTAAGAGCTAGTACTTGTGCATACAGCACCGTCGCTTCCAAGTTTGTTACGAACTACCGGGTTGATAAAAGTAAAGTAGGAAGCCCCAGGAGTTGCAACATTATTGCTGCAATACTGGTGCTCACCACTTTTTGGCGTCGTTGCTAGGGAAGCGTCAGAGTATTTTGTGATTACTGCTTTCTTCTATTTTCTACTGCAACATTCTGCTAAGTAGTTTATTTCAGCAAAAGTAGATTAGTACTTTCAATTCTGCAATTTCCATTTCAACAAAAGTAGATTAGTCATTTCCTTGCTTTCAATTCAATTCTACAATTTCCATTCCAACACAAGTAGATTAGTCATTTCCTTGCTTTCATTTCAATTCTGCAATTTCCATTCCAGCACAAGTAGATTATTCATTTCCTTGCTTTGATTTCAATTCTGCAATTTCCATTTCAACAAGTAGATTAGTCATTTCCTTTCTTTCATTTCAATTCTGCCATTTCATTTCAACAAGTTCATTTCAGTAATTGCAATTTGTTTGTTCAATCAATTTTAGTTTTGAAGGTACAAGCAAAAAAACGCAAAAACCACCCAAAAAGAGATTCTCTTTCATGCCTCGTAGGAATAGAGATAATTCAGGGAAATTCCTACCCAACACCCCCATCACATCACAAAGCCACCCTTCTCTCTTCTTCGGTGGCAGTGATCCGGAAGAAACTATAGGTGAACAAACAGAGATATACGAAGATGCTATAGCAGAGGAAGAGGAAGAAACCATCCCTACAAACACAATGGCTGAAAACATAAATGTTAGGGGAAATGGAGAAAAAGTAGAGGGTACCTTTCCCATCTGAGAGACCAATGGGGACACTAAAATGAAGAACATAAGCCCTTTAGCCCTACCTCACTTCCATGGGTTGACTACCGAAGATCCTAATACCCTTTTGTTCGAATTTTTTGTTATCTGTCGAACCTATGACTATGCAGAAGTTGAAACTGTTTCCTTCTACCCTCAAGTATGCAACATTGCGCTAGTTCATGGGGTTACCTAGAAACAGCATCACAACTTGGGCTTAGATGCAGCAAGCCTTTAATAACAAATATCAGGACTACTGTAGGTCAAAATATACCAAGGAAGAAATCTTCCAAATGACCATGGGAAGCGATGAATCCTTGGAAGATTATGAAGAGAGGTTTCATCTCAGTTATAAAAGGGCCAGGTGCACACTTGACCCCAAATCTCTGAAGTTGGTCCTGCTTAGAGGAGTCCCGGAAGACCTTCTAGACACCCTCCATTTGTTGGCTGGGGGGGAATCTACCAACTACCTTATGAAGACATAAAGACTCTTTTTAGAAACCATTCTAGGGTAGCCAGAAAGAGAGGTAAGGGGAGTCAACCCATAGCCAGTACCTCCTCATCCAGTTCATCCCTTAAAGGATAATTTGGAAATCTGCTGGAAGGTTTCAAGAGCGAGATGATGCAGACTCTTTCCATGTAAATGGATACCTTGCATATCAAAAGGAAACAAGAGGAAGCAGAAAGGGCTTTGGCCATTTTTTCCCTACGTGCACCAAAAGGCATCTTAGGAACGAGTGTTCATTGAACTCTATAGAAGTGTGTTCAGTCTATGAAGAAGATCATCCTACAAATAAATGCCCTTCTTTGCCTGGACGTAATGTTGTATACTAAGGGGCCGAAGGAGCCACCTATTTCATGAATCAAAGGAGGCCACATGGACCCAGACCTTACCAGCAGGGAATGCAAGGGACATCCCAGGCATATTACAATGCTAATCAAGCCACTTCCATGTCTTCTTGGGGTCCCCCTGCTCATCCTTCCTCGTCCACACCCCCTCCTTGGTCATATCCACCTCAATATCATGCTCAGCCAACTACTCATTCGTTCCACTCCTATGCTCATTCACACCCTTAGTGGAATACACCTCATCAAGGGTGGAGGCCCCAGTACAACACTCCTCCTGCTTTTTTGCCTCCACCATCTGCTCAAACGCAACCATTGCCTCCTGCTGCACCAAGGCAACCCCAAATTCCTACTCAACTGAACCCTAACCCAAAAAACAGACAGGCCCAGCAAGTATATAATGGGGAACCAGCATGCCCAACTTATGTTGTGGAGATTCGGGAGATTAACGTGTGATCTGGGAAGGTTCTACCCGATAACCAGTTTCCCCCTAAGGAGGATGAGGAAGATAAAGAGGAAAGTGAACCAAAAGCAATTCTACCTTTCCCTGAGAGATTATCCCGGACAACACTATTGGAAATAATACTGAGAGGGGGGGTGAATCAGTATTATCACATCAATAAAACTTTTTCATTTCCATATTCAGATTCATATATGCTACTTCCAAAACTTCTTATGATTCAGTTAGTTGATCCTTAATGAGTGCATTAGAACATTATCAACCATATTAACAGTAAACAGGTGCAGTAAAATAGAACAGATCATCATACATAAGCCACACACATGAACACCATGATATAAGGTGGAAACCCAATGTGGGTGAAAACCGCCTGCTGCCATATGTCTCTATCTTCTTTCAATTAGAAACTTCTTCTTACAATTGTACTGGTGCAGTCCTTTACCAGTACGCAGGCTGCAACCTGCAGAGAGCTACAACCCTTTCTCGTTTTCCAAACTCTCCTGGAACGGAGCTACAACCCCCTTAGCTCTTGCACTAGCCAAGATACTAGTATGTAGGTGCTGGCCTACGAAAGGCTACAACCTTCTCTTTCTTCCAGGGACCACGTTTCATAAATTTTCAGACTGGATCCATGAAAATCAATCAATCATCAAGAATTTCTGCATCAAACAATCTCCTTTTTACCAATTAGCACTGAATCAAGTAGACACTTCTCTGATAGCTGTATCCAAATCACAACTGTAACCACACACCAAATCTAAACCCAGAACAAAAAAATACTATCGTTCAAGCTTAAAGATTAAGACCCATCAATAGAACTTATCCTTCTCCTTGCACTTAGGTTCCTTCTTTATTCAGATCCAGATCTGCACCATAACCCAATCACAGTATTCCAGATCTAGCACTTTATTAGATATTCAATAAAAATTCAGATGATGCTTTGCCAGATGATCTCCTTCCCCTTTTATATGCTTAGGCCTTTCACAATACCACGGTCCAAAACCATAATAACACAATACCATGAAACCAATACTTGGGATCAACACTTTTGGATGCAATACCAGGGACCAAAACCATAGGATCAAAAAACTGTCGGACCAATACCATGAACCAATCATGAAAGTGCATGAACTTTTCTCCACATGAAATAAAATTTTTCTCCACATGAAATAAACTTTTTCTCCACATAAAAGTGCGTGAAATTTTCTCCACGTGAAATAAACTTTTTCTCCACATAAAAGAGCGTGAACTTTTTTTTTTTCAACATGCAATAAACTTTTCTCTTCGTGAAAGTGCGTGAACTTTGCTACACTATAATTTATCATCTGAGATGAGTGGGTTGCCATCAAGTACAACATATGTATCATAATGCCAACATTGTCCGCTACGGATAAGGTTCCAAGCAAAGTGAGAGTGTGTTCCTACAAGCTAGCATTTGATTGTTCTAATAATGAAGCTCTAATTGTTGGCCTTAAGATTCTTGGAAAGCTGAAAGAAAAAAAGATTGCAGTCTATGGTGATTCAGAGTTAGTGATAAAGCAGGTTAAGGGTGAGTTTCAGGCCAAGCATCCTCGCATGAGAGCTTACCAAAATGAAGTCTTAGATATTTTGAAGTTATTTTCTGATCATACCTTGACATGTGTGCCTCGCATACAAAATGGTGTTGCTGATGGAATTGCTAAGGCAGCAAGCAACTTAAAAATTCTGATGGATTCCAGCAACAAGTTTGAAATTCATGTCAAACACCATCCCACCATTCTAGACAATCAACGATGTTGGCAAGTCTTTCAGGATGACGAGGAGATTAATTAGTTTCTGCAGAATAACGGTAAGTTCAAAGATACCTCCATAGATACAGAACATGCTGATGGTAGTATTGATATACAAATAAATCAAATGGAAGTACTGCAACTTAAAGATAACATCATTCCTAAGGGATTGATCCCTTTGGAAGAACTCTTCGACCAAGATGATGTAGCTCGTAAACCAACATTGAGGTCGACTGAAAAGGGTGTTGAAGAAATAAATATTGGGCTAGCTGAGAATCCCAAGATGGTAAAATTATCAAAGTCATTATCACCAAAGGTAAAGGCAGAATATGCGAAATTGTTGTCTTTATTTTCTGATGTTTTTGCATGGGATTACTCAGATTTAAAAACATATGACACAAATATCATTCAACATACTATTCCCATTAGTTCAAATCAGAAGCCTTTTCGTCAAAAGTTGAGGAGAATCAATCCAAAGCTATTACCATCAATTGAAAAAGATGTAAACAGATTGTATAAGTTAGGAATCATTGTGCCTATCCGATTTTCAGATTGGATATCAAATTTGGTGCCCGCGAGAAAGAAAACAGGTGAGATTCATTTATGTATTAACTTCAGAAATTTGAATAAGGTTTCATTAAAAGACAATTATCCGCTGCCAAAAATGGACCACATATTGCAGCGAGTAGTTGGAGCATCAAGGATGTCACTACTCGACGGCTATTCAGGATATAATCAAATTCTAGTGCATGAATATGATCATGACAAGGCAACATTTACCACTCCGTGGGGAACATTTCATTATGAAAAAATGCCGTTTGGTTTGAAGAATGCAGGAGCCACCTTTCAGTGTGCAATGGACATGGCTTTCGCCAATGAGAAAGATGTATTTTTAGTTTTTTACCTTGATGATAACCATGTTTTCAAATTCTGATGAAGAACATTTATACCATTTTAAAATTGTCTTCCAAAAGTGCAGAAAATATGGCATTTTGTTGAATCCGAAAAAGAGTCTTTTTGCCATGGATGAGGGCAAGCTCCTTGGTCACATCATATCTAAAGATGGAATTTGTGTTGACCCTGCACGTGTTGAAGCCATTCAGCAAATTGAACAGCCCCGAAACAAGAAAGAAACACAGTGCTTTAATGGTAAACTGAATTTTCTGCGTCACTTCATTCCAAATCTAGCGAAGCATCTTAGAGAAATCACGAGCATGCTGAAAAAGGACAGTCAGGTAAAGTGGACCGAAGAGGTAGTGAAATCATTCAATTTAGTGAAGTTAGCTCTTTCTTCAGCTCCTATTTTAGTTAGCCCAGACTACACCCAAGATTTTATTTTGTTCTCATTTGCTTCTGAGCACACTTTGGCAGCTGTATTAATGCAGAAAAGGGAAGGAGTTGAAAATCTCATTGCCTTTTTTAGTCAGATAATAAGAGATGGAGCTTTGAAATATAACATTATTTAGAAACAAGCACTTGCTCTTGTAAAGGCCTTGAAAGATTTCTGTGTGTATATATTGCATTCCCATATTCTAGCCTATGTTCCTAACGTAGCAGTTAAAGATATTTTGGTACAGGCAGATCCAGAAGGCAGGCGGGGTAAGTGGATTGCTGTGTTATTTGAGTATGATGTGGAGATTAAACCAACCAAACTAATCAAAGGAAAAGGACTTGCCAAGTTAATGGCTGAAACGAATCTCTAAGTTCTAGATATAAATTTGATTGCTGCCATGTCCGATGAAGATGAGTAGAGTTCATCAGTTCAGGTATCTGATATGTTTCTTTCCTCCCATTAGTATGCTGACATTTTATATGTACTTTAGAATTTGTCTTCACCTCCCGGAATGCCTAGAAATAAGAGTAGAACATTGAAATTGAAAGCTGCAAAATTCTGCATACTAGATTCTGCATTGTTTTGGAAAGACCCTGGTGGAATGTTATTGACTTGTTTGGTAGAGGAGAAAGTCAAAAGAGTTGTGGAAGACTTTCATAGAGGAGACTATGGAGGCCATCTATTTTGGAAAACCACAGCAAATAAGATTCTAAACGCAGGTTATTATTGCCCTTCACTATTTTCAGATGTATATAAGGCTGTTAAGAATTGTCACGAATGCCAAATTTTTGAAGGGAAGCAAAAACTACAGCCTTTGCCTCTCAAACCAATTGAAATTAGTGCACCTTTTCAGCATTGGGGATTGGATTTCATCAGGGAAATCCATCCGACATCGTCAGGACAACATAGATGGATATTGACAGCCACAGACTACTTCACGAAATGGATTGAAGCGATTCCTACCCGACAAGCCACGGATGCGGTAATTATCTCTTTTCTTGAAACCAATATTTTGTCACATTTTGGGTGTCCAAGTAAGTTAATCACAGATAATGCAGCAGCATTCAAGTAAAAAAGGATGGTCGAATTTTGCTATAAGTACAATATTAGCTTGGGACATTCAACCGCATACCATCCTCAAGGAAATGGATTGGCGGAGTCATCTAATAAATTTTTGGTTAATATCATTAAGAAATTGCTGGAAATTAATAAAAAGGGCTGGCACAAGAAGTTAGTAAATGCACTATGGGCTGATAGGGTGAGTCAGAAAAATTTTATCGGTATGTCTCCTTTCGAGTTGGTGTACGGGACAGACACGGTTTTTCCTACTTTGCTTGTTGTCCCGGTATTCAAATTGCTTCAGGAAGCTGGTAGTGAGGAAGATCCTATGCAGAGAAGGATTAATCAGATGATTCATTTACAACAGACACTGGAGGAGGTATTTCAAAATACTTGCAAGTTGCAGGAGCGCATCAAAAAGATTTATGACCAGAAGGAAAAAGCGGACACATTTTAGCTAGATGAGGTAGTTTTGAGGTGGGATGCTCGACATGAAGACAAAGGAAAGCAAGGCAAATTTGAAAACTTATGGAAGGTTCCTTACAAGATTGCAGCGTATCGTGGCCAAAACGCTTTTCTTCTCAAAGAAATGAATGGAGATGAGTGTCCTGGAGGGCTAATTAATGGTCGGCTGCTAAAGCGATACCACTTCTGAGTATTTTCTGCCCATTTCATCATCATTGTACATATCGTTTTACTTCTGTTTTATTGCACATGTGTACTAACTTCTCATTTTCAGTCTGGGGTCCGCAGTGAAGGCTATAATTCTGAAAATGGATGTTAGTTGGTTTGAAGTTTGTCAAGTCAGTTGTATCAGTCTTTTTAGTTTCGAGTAAGTTTTGGTTAAAGTAGTTTTTGGTTTTTAGTCAAACTGTCAAAATGTTGTGTTGGAATAATGACCCCATAGCCCAATGGATGAAGGCACTGTCTAGCTCTTACAGACTTCTGCGGTTCTTGGCATCTCCAAGGAGCTACCATCCCCATTGGAGCCAATGTTAGAGTCGGTCTAGTTATCCCTCCATCAGAGATCAAAGCTCTTTTTTGCATTTCATGTTTAGGTGTCCCATCAGTTTCGATCAGTTGCATTTTGTTAGGCATGCCATAACTCCGACGGAATGGTTTGTGTCATTCATTCCCCTCATGTTTGGCATTGTTGGTTCAGGTCTGTTCATAAAAATCAAGAGGTCATATTTCTAGGTCATGACAAGTGTTCTCGGTCATTAGGTCTAGGGTTAAGTTAATTTTGTTTTGCAAAGTCTAAGAAGACCAGCAGGCCAGAGGGATGTCCTTGATAGGTGGTTATCTCAAAGATTTTTATCATTATACAGATAGATTAGGACTTCTCTTCAAAACTTTGTTTTGAAGATAAGTCGTCATCTCATTTTTGTAATAAATTTTCAAAAATTTCAGTTCTTGAATTGTCCAAGCACAGCCTTGGTCTCCTTTTCCAGATTATATCACAGCTTTCCCTGCAAAAAATTGTAAAAGAAAATCATTATTTCAACCAAATTTAAGGAGGAAACCAAAAAGTCAAAAGTCTATTAATCCTGAAAAAGTGTCAACGACGAAACATTACAAAATGGGTTATGGACCAAGCAAAAATCAAAAGGGAGTCTTTATAAAGATATTTCAATACATTTTCAACTCATTGTACATGCCAAGAGTGGAGAAGATCGTTCCAAAGAGAATTTGTGAGTTTGAGTGGAGGTTGGAGTAGTTTTCAGGCGCGCGACGCATTGGTTGCGCGCGGTGCACTGGGCACAAAGCCAAAGTGTAAAATTACAAGCGCGCAGCGCACTGGGTAAGGCGCGCAGTGCACTGGGTTTGGAGCCTGAAACGTTTTTGGAAACGCATCAAATCACCTCCTCTCCGCATCAATTGACAGGTAGGCTCATATCAATTACCTTTGTGATGGGTTCATGAAATGTTTGCCATAGAGATCCAAGTTGGAAAGCCCTCCTTTGTGAATGTAAAAAGTGTTGTAGGGTTTGAAAACAGTGTGTAACCAAGGTTGTGTTTTTCCCCCATTTCCCTTTGATTCTCATTCCCAAATTCACCCATTATTCTTCCCCATTAATTCCCTCATTAATCCTACACTACAATCCCTAAAATCCTAGTCCCTCACCTCTATTAAAAACACATTAATCCTACCTAACATCCCAAAACCCAAAATCCAATATTTTCATTTCCCTTTCCTTCCCTTACATTTTATTTCCAAAGTCCCTAATTCCTTAATGTTTTCCCTTTCCTAATATTCGCTTGTGCATTTGTTTCCCCTTGGTCACAGCATTTTTAGAGCAAAGAACAGTTTACAGTCAATTGTACGCACAATTTTATACATCAGCATATATATTCCAGCATATCTTGTTTTCAAAGTCATGTCAGAGACGGAGTCAGTCTATGAGCAGGAGTATGACAGTGATTCTACACCGGAGGTTAATGTGCCACGGAGATATCACAAAAGTGGCAAAGGTGGTCAGCATGTCAGGGAAGAGCCTACTTCTTTGGCTCAATTGCAGGCTTGCCCACTTACAATGGATTGTTTTCAACGTCAATCATGTTTCCAATACTGTGAGATGATCTCACAAACTCAGCATCATCGTGAACTAGTTCGATTATTTGTTCTACATTTACATGATGGTCATGTAAACCTCGCTGAAGTGAATTTCACCTTGTCAATAGAGACTATTGCTCAGGCCACTGGGATACCAAATGTAGGAGAGGAATGGAGGAAACGCCAACAATTAGATAGATTCTACTATGAGCCATACATCAAACCTGGGTATGTGAGACACTTGAGTACAGTTTTTCTTTCAGATTCCTGAGGGATGAGTTTGCACCATTGATGAAACTCATCATTCATTATTTCAGATGCGAGAGCAGATTCTCGCGTCTCTATGCGTACCATGTCTGTTTGTTGATGAATTTCACGAGCGTACGTATGATGAACATTCCGTACTTCATATGTTGCAACATAGAGAGGATGGTGACTTTAGTACAAAGAAAGAGCCCAGCACATCAGCATAAGAGCATATATCATTACGCGCTAATCAAAATCATAGTGATACATCAGTTGACACAGCAGGGCATTAGTTGGGAGGATTTCATCTCCCGTGACTTCTTCTCAGTGCTACAGCTACCTCCCGAGATAGTTCATGATGAGGGAGCGCCTTCACACCAGCCAGACATTCCTGAGACTAAGCATATAAGTGCTCCTCCATATGTGACATACCAGCGAGGCCATAGGGCCTTATTTGCATCTACACGAGGAGTATTATCTTCACCTGGGGTGGAAGGGGTCTCATTGACTCCATTAGCACAACGAGTATTATATCCACATCATGTGGAAGGGGTCTCTCCTTCTTCTTCAGCACAGGTATAGATCCAAGATAGGGGCAAGAGGCCCATGCATGATGAGGGTCCTTCAGGAGGCCGAGACACAGATTTCATTGATGTTGATGCGAGCTCTCCTAGCTCAGAGCTAAAGGAGATCATCCAGGAGTATAGGACTGAGAATGACTCACTGCAAAATAAATTGCAGATGGCTAAGTGGGTGATAAACTACTTGGAGCAGTGCAACAAACAGCTAGAGGATGAACATACACTTTATGAGCTGCGGCAAATCCGTGAGGATCGAGAATTGGCCCGAAAGAGACCCGGTGATATAACACCGATTGATCGAGCGTCTATGCTCATCCGTGTGAACAGTCATCTGGAGAAATTGTTGGCAAAGGAAAAAAGAGACAAAGACATGCTTCGTCATATGAAAACTCATTATTGGCCTCGTATGCATGTCTGCAAAGCAAAAATGAAGATTCTAAAGAGGCGATTGAGCAAAGCACTAAAACGGCGAGAAAAGCCCAATCCACTCCAAATTTTGGCCAAGGCTTCATTGACGGGGCATAATACATGATGGAGGGTCTCCACTCCGAATTTGAGAAAATTCAGAGAAATTTTTTTCATTTTGAAAATTTTGTCCTAAAAACAGGCTTTTTGGCTCAACGCATAGTGCGTCGATGCGCGCGCCTAAGATTGGGACACTTGCTGGAGGAAAAATTTACATTTTGGGGTTTCTCATGATGAATTATACATGCTCAGCTATTGAAAAAGCATTTCATTAAGTTCTGAGTGACCAAAATGTTCAAAAACACCATGAAAATCACCTTTCTGCCACCTTTTGCACCAGCAGGAAATACTTCCAGGAGAATGACATTTTGAAGGGGAAAATGAGCTCCAAATTACAAAATTCCACTTGGGCTGGATAGCAGACATCCAAGGCTTTCCAACCCACTATTGTGAGCGTGATTTGGATGCCGGGAAGTGCCCCAAAAGCAGGTTGAAAGGCACGCGGTGCATAGGGCTCAGGTGCGTGGCACACAGGCCTTTTTGGCCAAATTTTCATCTTTCAGCTCAGGAAATGCAACCACTTTGACCGGTTTTGATTTGTGATGTGACTTTTCACTCCTCTTGATGTAATTAATGAAACATGATGTTATTTTGACACTTAGTTACTTGTTCTAGAAGATTCATTCACCAAAAAGTGAAAATTTAATGAATGAATTGGTTTCCTACCTTATAGAGGCAAGTTGTTTTGACTGCCTAGATTGTAGTGCTTTATTTAGAGTTGGTTGAAACAAATCCTAGGATGACGAGATTGACCCCTAGAGGCAAGGGAATGGGTTGGCTTGCCTATATTATGTATTTTCTAAGTCATTTTCAGGGTTGGACTCTTGGGAAAAGCTTGACACTCTATTGTACATATTTTATCTGCATTTTTGGCAAAGGAAAGACCAGGGTTTTGTAGCACTATTTGGGACTCATGTGGCTTTATGTGTTGATCGTGTGCTTCTTTCAGTATTTGTAAGTTGTTTATGTGTATCAATTTCCTTCTCTTATCTTCTGCAATTGAACAAATGAAGTGTTAAGGTAGAATCCATAATTTTCTATGCTTTGCCTTTAAGTTTGTTTAATTTTCCATGTTTTCATCTGTTTATGGAGAATCCTTGAAAGTTTCTTGCTATCCTTAACTTCTCACCAGTCAGATCTAGCCATTCATTCTCCTTAAAAGCATCAAGACAATCGCCTACCTTGCCCCAGGTAGACCTCTGCAAAAACTGTGCCTCATCCCCTCACCCAAAATTGCCTTTCCCTTGAATTCAACTAAACTTCAAAAAATCAATTTCAAACTCCTTATACTTCATACCTAGCCCAAAATTAATTACCAATTTAGTCATCTCGAGCCTCATTGATCACCTTTTGCCGAGATTGACCCGGAGAGAGCCCTCTCCTATCCTCGTAGGGCTAGCTACGAGGCTGAGCGTGGTTTGATGTAGCCTTGAGTTTTACCTTATTTCAGCCTAAGGTAGATTTGAGAGCTAACATAGTGGTGAACATACTGGGGAAGAAATCTCAATGGTTTGCTTGTTGATGTGTTTGTTTCATGAGTCTTAGACGGAGTCTGAAGTCATTCCAGGTAGCTTTCGAAACGCTTTTTCCATGCATAAGTGCAAGTAGATAAACACTGCTTCAGTCGATCTCCGGTTAGCTTGTGAACACTTGATTTGCAAATCACCCCAGTAAACTTGTTCGTTCTAGACCTTTGGATGATTGAGTCTAGAAGTCGATAGGCTGAATTACTTATATTCCTTCGATCTTTTGACAAAACACACTGGCTTCAAAAAGACATACAAGAGCTAATCCAGATCCTAATCTGCCCCCTGTCTACGAAAATCCAAACTTGATTCGAAAAATCCTTCGTCAAGAAAGCTCTGCGACTCCCATGATTAAATCACATTCATGTCCTGCAATTTTTGAATATCTTGAAGAACTTTCTTTTGATGAGAAGTTTGAATTGTCATTGTTCAAAACCAAGTCTGAAAATGCTCTTGATTCTATAGTTCCAAATCTTGATTTCGCTACCGCCCTTCAAATCAAAAAGTCTAACAAGTCTATTGAGAATTTCATTCTAAGACAGCTCCAAACTACAATTGAGGTTACGAATATCATTGATTTTCTAGAAACTGCATCTGCTACCATTGGATCATCTATTACGGCATCCACCTCTAAACATCCTACTGAACCGCCTTTCATTCCTACCATCCCTGTACAACCCATCATTTCTGATCAGAAGTTTGCAATCAATTTGCCTTCATCTATTGTTTCCACGCCTAAAACTGCATCTCCTCCACACGCACCTCCTCATACACCTCATACCTTAGTTGCACCTACTCCCCCAACATCTCCAAGGCCGACTGCAAATCCACCAAGAACCATGGCTTCCAGATTTGCACCCCTTGCTTTGCCGACAAATTTGGATCCTATGCCTGCTGATTATCAAAGCAAGATTCCTATATTCGATGGCACACCACAGAGTATATCAGCTCAGCAGCATATTGTCAGAATGACGGACTTTTTGGACCTGCATGAAATTGATGCGGAAAATGTTTCAATGAGATTGTTTGCCCAGACTTTTGGAGGAGAGGTTCGTAAATGGTTCAGGGCTTTACAAGCAAGGAGTATCAATACATTACAGGAACTTCAGACTTTGCTTCTAGATTGGTGGGAAATGAATAAAGATCCGTTGCAAATCACTTCAGAGTATACCAACATCAAGCGTAATCCTGGTGAGTCCATTCAGGATTATATTATCAGATTTAATGCAGTGTATAATGCAATTCCAGATGACTTACGACCATCTAAGAAGTCAGCTCTTCTTAAATTCCCGGATGGTTTTGATCCGGAAATGGCTTATTCACTACGAGACAGAGATCCGCCTACCTTAGAAGATATGCAAAAGATTGTTGTTAGTGTTGAGGCAAATCTGAATGATAAGAGAGCACGGTTGAAAGCAGAGAAAAGAGTGACTATAAAGGAAGAGTCTACATTAGAACTACCTTGGCTTCGTGAGATGGAAAAAATGTTCAAAAGAATGAAACTTGATAAATTAGAAATGCAGATTCGTAATCCAAATTACCATGGCTAGCAACAGCCACAGTTCAGAATTAAGCAACATGAACAAAGAGCACAAGAGCCGGCAGCCCAGCAGCAGATTAAGACTCCTCTTTTGCAGAATTTTGTGAGTCAAGATTTAGATGATGATGCTGATGTAATAGGGGACCAAAATCACTTCTTTACTCCCGATGATCTGCCCATTTACATCACTGAAGATGAAGAGCATGGAGAAAGTTCAGTCGCCCAACAAGATGAAGATTTTATCTTAGAAAATGATGCAGAATTAGATGATTACCAAAGAGGATATTTGAATGCCTTGTCCACTCAATAGAAGCAGTACTCATTGAGAAAACGAGATGTGCCCATAACTCCAATTCAGAAAAGAAAATAAGCTACAACACCAAAGACGGATTCACCCATACCACAGAAAAAAGGAAAAGAGACAATTGATCCCACAGCTAGCAAAATATCATCAGCAGAAAGGACAAATCAGGCAAGTATAATCAAGGATAAGAAGGAAGTTATGGTCAAAGAAGTCGAAAAAGTTTCAGCATTTAGTTTGGAAAATGAAATTTCCAAATTAAAAATATCCATTCCTTTGACATAAATCATGAAGAACAGCAACTACCGTGGTCAAGTCTCTAAAATTCTAAATTTTGATCCAATGTTTGACACGGTAAACGTTGAAGATGATCAACTAGAATTGATATTTGGGCCTGCATTAGATGGTGAGTCCCCTGACAGTGATGTTCCTCCCTTTTATATCAGTTTGAGATTGCATGAATATGTATTGCACAATGCCATGTTCGATTCGGGTGCTTCGCACAATTTGATGCCAAAGGCGATCATGGAGAAGCTGGGACTAGACATTACAAGGAAATATCATGATTTGTATTCATTTGATTCCAACCGTGTGATATGTATTGGGCTCATCAAAGATTTGGTTGTTATCTTAGACCAAATTCCAGCGAAGAATGTTTTGATGGATGTGGTTGTGGCGGACATTCCTCCGTGATTTGGGATGCTCCTTTCGAGATCTTGGGGGGCAAAATTGAAAGGTAAACTATAGTTAGATTTCTCTTATGCAACAATTCCAGTCTTTGGTCAAATGAGAAAGTTATATCGAGAGAAAAAGGTGAAATACATGATAACCAGCAAAGAGAAGCCAATCAATCATCTTGTAAATTATGTACATATAGATTTAGAGTTGTTTGTGTTGCTTGCTGATAGTTTTAATGATCTAGATAGTCAGTTAGTTTAGGTGGAAGATATACTAGAAATCATTGAGAATTTTAGAGAAGTTCTACAAAAAGAAAGAAGAGAAAAGCAAACTATTCTGGAGAAATCAGCTAAAGAAAATGGGCAGCAAACAGAAAAAATAGAGCCGGTGCAATTTCAGAATTTAGAGGACGATGAAGATGGTCTTTAGACCATGGATTTTGATGGCGCAGTAGGTAGTGATGGAGCTGGAATTGGTGTTTGGATTCGCAGTCCATTTTCCGCCACAGATAAGGTTCCAAGCAAAGTGAGAGTGTGTTCCTACAAGCTAGCATTTGATTGTTCTAATAATGAAGCGAAATATGAAGCTCTAATTGCTGGCCTTAAGATTCTCAGAAAGCTAAAAGCGAAAAAGATTACAGTCTATGGTGATTCAAAGTTAGTGATAAAGCAAGTTAAGGGTGAGTTTCAGGCCAAGCATCCTCACATGAGAGCTTACCAAAATGCAGTGTTAGATATTTTGAAGTTATTTTTCTGATCATGCCTTGACATGTGTGCATCGCATACAAAATGGTGTTGCTGATGGACTTGCTAAGGCAGCAAGAAACTTAAAAATTCCGATGAATTCCAGCAACAAGTTTGAAATTCATGTCAAACATCGTCCCACCATTCCAGTCAATTAGCGATGTTGGCAAGTCTTTCAGGATGACGAGGAGATTAATCAGTTTCTGCAGAATAACGGTAAGTTCAAAGATACCTCCATAGATACTGAACATGATGATGGTAGTGATGATATACAAATAAATCAAATGGAAGTACTGCAACTTAAAGATAACATCATTCCTAAGGGATTGATCCCTTTGGAAGAACTCTTCGACCAAGATGATGTAGCTCGTAAACCAAAATTGAGGCCGATTGAAAAGGGCGTTGAAGAAATAAATATTGGGCTACCTGAGAATCCCAAGATGGTAAAATTATCAAAGTCATTATCAACAAAGGTAAAGGCAGAATATGTGAAATTGTTGTCTTTATTTTGTGCTGTTTTTGCATGGGATTACTCAGATTTAAAAACATATAACACAAATATCATTCAGCATACTATTCCCATTAAATCAAATCAGAAGCCTTTTCGTCAAAAGTTGAGGAGAATCAATCCAAAGCTGCTACCATCGATTGAAAAAGAGGTAAACAGATTGTATAAGTAAAGAATCATTGTGCCTATCTGATTTTCAGATTGGATATCTAATTTGGTGCCCGTGAGAAAGAAAACAGGTGAGATCCGTTTATGTATTGACTTCAGAAATTTGAATAAGGTTTCATTAAAAGACAATTATCCGCTACCAAAAATGGACCACATATTGCAGCGAGTAGTTGGAGAATCAAGGATGTCACTACTCGACGGTTATTCAGGATATAATCAAATTTTAGTGCATGAGGATGATCGTGACAAGACAGCGTTTACCACTCCGTGGGGAACGTTTCATTATGCAAAAATGCCGTTTGGTTTGAAGAATGCAGGAGCCACCTTTCAGCGTGCAATGGACATGGCTTTCGCCAATGAGAAAGATGTATTTTTAGTTGTTTACCTTGATGATTTAACCGTGTTTTCAAATTCTGATGAAGAACATTTATACCATTTTAAAATTGTCTTCCAAAAGTACAAAAAATATGGCATTTCGTTGAATCCGAAAAGGAGTCTTTTTGCCCTGGATGAGGGCAAGCTCCTTGGTCACATCATATCTAAAGATGGCATCCGTGTTGACCCTACACGTGTTGAAGCCATTCAGCAAATTGAACAGCCCCAGAACAAGAAAGAAATACAGTCCTTTAATGGTAAACTGAATTTTCTGCATCGCTTCATTCCAAATCTAGCGGAGCATCTTAGAGAAATCACGAGCATGCTGAAAAAGGACAGTCAGGTAAAGTGGACCGAAGAGGCAGTGAAATAATTCAATTTAGTGAAGTTAGCTCTTTCTTCAGCTCCTATTTTAATCATCCCAGACTACACCCAAGATTTTATTTTGTTCTCATTTGCTTCTGAGCACACTTTGGCAGCTGTATTAATGCAAAAAAGGGAAGGAGTTGAAAATCCCATTGCCTTTTTCAGTCGGATTATAAGAGACGAAGCTTTGAAATATAACATTTTTGAGAAACAAGTATTTGCGCTTGTAAAGGCCTTGAAAGATTTCCGTGTGTATATATTGCATTCCCAAATTCTAGCCTATGTTCCTAACGCAGCAGTTAAAGATATTTTGGTACAGGCAGATCCAAAAGGCAGGCGGGGTAAGTGGATTGCTACATTATTAGAGTATGATGTGGAGATTAAACCAACCAAAATAATCAAAGGAGAAGGACTTGCCAAGTTAATGGCTGAAACGAATCTCCAAGTTCTAGATATAAATTTGATTGCTACCATGTCCGATGAAGATGAGGAGAGTTCATCAGTTCAGGTATCTGATATGTTTCTTTCCTCCCCTTGGTATGCTGACATTTCATATGTACTTTACAATTTGTCTTAACCTCCCAGAATGCCTAGAAATAAGAGTAGAACATTGAAATTGAAAGCTGCAAAATTCTGCATACTAGATTCTGCATTGTTTTGGAAAGACCCTGGTGGAATGTTATTAAATTGTTTGGTAGAGGAGGAAGTAAAAAGAGTTGTGGAAGACTTTCATAGAGGAGACTGTGGAGGCCATCTATTTTGGAAAACCACAGAAAATAAGATTCTAAGAGCAAGTTATTATTGGCCTTCACTGTTTTTAGATGTATATAAGGCTGTTAAGAATTGTCATGAATGCCAAATATTTGAAGGGAAGCAAAAACTACAGCCTTTGCCTCTCAAACCAATTGAAATTAGTGCACCTTTTTAGTAGTGGGGATTGGATTTCATCAGGGAAATCCATCTGGCAACGTCAGGACAACATAGATGGATATTGATAGCCACAGACTACTTCATGAAATGGATTAAAGTGATTCCTACCCGACAAGCCACAGATGCGGTAATTATCTCTTTTCTTGAAACCAATATTTTGTCACGTTTTGGGTGTCCAAGTAAGTTAATCACAGATAATGCAGTGGCATTCAAGTCAAAAAGGATGGTCGAGTTTTGCTATAAGTACAATATTAGCTTGGGACATTCAACCGCATACCATCCTCAGGGAAATGGATTGGCGGAGTCATCTAATAAATCTTTGGTTAATATCATTAAGAAATTGCTGGAAATTAATAAAAAGGGTTGGCACAAGAAGTTAGTAAATGCACTATGGGCTGATAGGGTGAGTCAGAAAAAATCTATTGGTATGTCTCCTTTCGAGTTGGTGTACGGGACAGACATGGTTTTTCCTACTTCGCTTGCTGTCCCGGTAGTCAAATTGCTTCAGGAAGCTGGTAATGAGGAAGATCCTATGCAGAGAAGGATTAATCAGATGATTCATTTACAACAGACACGGGAGGAGGTATTTCAAAATACTTGCAAGTTGCAGGAGCGCATCAAAAAGATTTATGACCGGAAGGCAAAAGCAGACACATTTCAGCTAGATGAGGTAGTTTTGAGGTGGGATGCTCGACATGAAGACAAAGGAAAGCACGGAAAATTTGAAAACTTATGGAAGGGTCCTTACAAGATTGCAGTGTATCGTGGCCAAAACACTTTTCTTCTCAAAGAAATGAATGGGGATGAGTGTCCTGGAGGGCCGATTAATGGTCGGCTGCTAAAGCGATACCACTTCTGAGTATTTTTTACTCATTTCATCATCATTGTACATATCGTTTTACTTCTGTTTTATTGCACATGTGTACTAACTTCTCATTTTCAGTCTGGGGTCCACGGTGAAGGCTATAATTCTGAAAATGGATGTTAGTTGGTTTGAAGTTTGTTAAGTTAGTTGTATCATTCCTTTAGTTTCGAGTCAGTTTTGGTTAAAGTAGTTTTTGGTTTTTAGTCAAGTTGTCAAAATTTTGTGTTGGAATAATGACCCCATAGACCAATGGATGAAGGCACTGTCTAGCTCTTACAGAGATTTGTTGTTCTTGGCATCTCCAAGGAGCTACCATCCCCATTGGAACCAATGTTAGAGTTAGTCTAGTTATCCCTCCGTCAGAGATCAAAGCTCTTTTTTTCATTGCATGTTTAGGTGTCCCATCAGTTTCGATCAATTGCATTTCATTAGGCATGCCATAACTCTAACAGAATGGTTTGTGTCACTCATTCCCCTCATGTTTGGCATTGCTAGTTCAGGTCTATTCATAAAAATCAAGAGGTCATATTTCTAGGTCATGACAAGTGTTCTTGGTCATTAGGTCTAGGGTTAAGTCAATTTTGTTTTGCAAAGTCTAAGAAGACTAGCAGGCCAGAGGGATGTCCTCGATAGGTGGTTATCTCAAAGATTTTTATCATTATACAGATAGATTAGGACTAATTTTCAAAACTCTGTTTTGAAGATAAGTCGTCATCTCATTTTTGTAATAAATTTTCAAAAATTTCAGTTCTTGAATTGTCCAGGCGCAGCCTTAGTCTCCTTTGCCAGATTATATCACAGCTATCCCTGCAAAAAATTGTAAAATAAAATCATTATTTCAACCAAATTTAAGGAGGAAACCAAAAAGTCAGAAGTCTATTAATCCCGAAAAAGTGTCAACGAGAAAACATTACAAAATGGGTTATGGACCAAGCAAAAATCAAAAGGGAGTCTTTATAAAGATATTTCAATACATTTTCAACTCATTATACATGCCAAGAGTGGAGAAGATCGTTCCAAAGTGAATTTGTGAGTTTGAGTGGAGGTTGGAGCAGTTTTCAGGCACGTGACGCACTTGGTTAGGCGCGCGACGCATTGGCTGTGCGCGGCGCACTGGGCACAAAGCCACAGTGTAAAATTACAAGCGCGCGACGCATCAGGAGCGCGCAACACACTGGGTAAGGCGCGCGGTGCACTGGGTTTGGACCCCGAAACTTTTTTGGAAACGCATCAAATCGCCTCCTCTCCACATCAATTGTGAGGTAGGCTCATATCCATTACCTTTCCTTGGCTTTTAAAGGTTAATGTGATGGGTTCATGAAATGTTTGTTGTAGAGATCCAAGTTGGAAAGCCCTCCTTTGTGAATGTAAAAAAGTGTTGTAGGGTTTGAAAACAGTGTGTAACCAAGGTTGTGTTTTCCCCCATTTCCCTTTGATTCTCATTCCCAAATTCACCCATTATTCTTCCCCATTAATTCCCTCATTAATCCTACACTACAATCCTTAAAGCCCTAGTCCCTCACCTCTATTAAAAACACATTAATCCTACCTAACATCTCAAAACCCCAAATCCAATATTTTCATTTCCCTTTCCTTCCCTTGTTACATTTTATTTCCAAAGTCCATAATTCCCTAATGTTTTCCCTTTCCTAATATTCCCTTGTGCATTTGTTTCCCCTTGGTCACAACATTTTTAGAGCAAAGAACAATTTACAGTCAATTGTACACACAGTTTTATACATCAGCGTATATATTCCAGCATATCTTGTTTTCAAAGTCATGTCAGAGACAGAGTCAGTCTATGAGAAGGAGTATGACAGTGACTCTACACCGGAGGTTAATGTGCCACGAAGATATCACAAAAGTGGCAAAGGTGGTCAGCATGTGAGGGAGGAGCCTACTTCTTTGGCTCAATTGCAGGCTTGCCCACTTGCAATGGATTGTTTTTAGCGTCAATCATGTTTCCAATACTGTGAGATGATCTCACAAACTCAGCATCATCATGAACTAGTTCGATTATGTGTTCTACATTTACATGATGGTCATGTAAACCTCACCGGAGTGAATTTCACCTTGTCACCAGGGACTATTGCTCAGGCCACTGGGATACCAAATGTAGGAGAGGAATGGAGCAAATGCCAACAATTAGACAGATTCTACTATGAGCCATACATCAAACCTGGGTATATGAGACACTTGAGTACAATTTTTCCTTTCAGATTCCTGAGGGATGAGTTTGCATCGTTGATGAAACTCATCATTCGGTATTTCAGTTGCGAGGGCAGATTCTCGCGTCTCTATGCGTACCATGTCCATTTGTTGATGCATTTCACGAGGGTACGTATGATGAACATTTCGTACTTCATGTGTCACAACATAGAGAAGATGGTGACTTTAGTACAAAGGAAGAGCCCAACGCATCAGCATAAGAGCATATATCATTACGCTCTGATCAAAATCATAGTGATACATCAGTTGACACAGCAGGGCATTACTTGGGAGGATTTCATCTCCCACGACTTCTTCTCAGCGCTACAGCCACCTCCCAAGATAGTTCATGATGAGGGAGTGCCTTCACACCAGCTAGACATTCTTGAGACTGAGCATATAAGTGCTCCTCCATATGTGACATACCAGCGAGGCCATAGGGCCTTATTTGCATCTACACGACGAGTATTATCTTCACCCGGGATGGAAGGGGTCTCGTTGACTCCATCAGCACAACGAGTATTATCTCCACATCATGTGGAAGGGGTCTCGCCTTCTTCTTCATCACAAGTACAGATCCAGGATAGGGGCAAGAGGCCCATGCATGATGAGGGTCCTTCAGGAGGCCGAGACACGGATTTCATTGATGTTGATGCGAGCTCTCCTAGCTCAGAGCTAAAGGAGATCATCCAGGAGCAAAGGACTGAGAATGACTCACTGCAAAAGAAATTGCAGATGGCTAAGTGGGTGATAAACTACTTGGAGCAGTGCAACAAATAGCTAGAGGATGAACATACAATTTATGAGCTGTGGAAAATCCGTGAGGATCGAGAATTTCCCCGAAAGAGACCCGGTGATATGACACCGATTGATCGAGAGTCTATGCTCATCCGTGTGAACACTCATCTGGAGAAATTTTTGGCAAAGGAAAACAAAGACAAAGACATGCTTCGTCATATGAAAACTCATTATTGGGCTCGTATGCATGTCTGCAAAGCAAAAATGAAGATTCTAAAGAGGTGATTGAGCAAAGCACTAAAAAGGTGAAAAAAGCCCAATCCACTCCAAATTTTGGCCAAGGCTTCATTGACGGGGCACAATACATGATGGAGGGTCTCCACTCCAAATTTGAGAAAATTTGGAGAAATTTTTGTCATTTTGAAATTTTTGTCCTAAAAATAGGTTTTTTGGCTCAATGCATAGCGTGTCGACGCATGCGCTTAAGATTGGGACACTTGTTGGAGGAAAAATTTACATGTTTTGGTTTGTCATGATTAATTGTACATGCTCAGCTATTTCCAAAGCATTTCATTAAATTCTGGGTGACCAAAAGGCTCAAAAACACCATGAAAATCACCTTTCTGCCACCTTTTGCACCAGCAGGAAGTACTTCCGGGAGAATGACATTTTGAGGGGGCAAATGAGCTCCAAATTACCAAATACCACTTGGACTAGATAGAAGACATCCAGTGCATTCCCACCAGCTATTGTGAGCTTTATTTGGATGCCAGGAAGTGCCCCAAAAATAGGTCGAAAGGCACGCGGCGCATAGGGCTCAGGCGCGCGGCGCACAGGGCTTTTTGGCCAAATTTTCATCTTTCAGCTCAAAAAATGCAGCCAGTTTGACCAGTTTTGATTTGTGATGTGATTTTTCACTCCTATTGATGTAATTAGTGAAACATGATGTTATTTTGACACTTAGTTACTTGTTCTAGTAGATTCATTCACCAAAAAGTGAAAATTTAATGAATGAATTGGTTTCCTACCTTATAGAGGCAAGTTGTTTTGACTGCCTAGATTGTAGTGCTTTGTTTAGAGTTGGTTGAAACAGCTCCTAGGATGATGAGCTCGACCCCTAGAGGCAAGGGAATGGGTTGGCCTTCCTATATTATGTATTTTCTAAGTCATTTTCAGGGTTGGACTCTTGGGAAAAGCTTGACACTCTATTGTACATATTTTATCTGCATTTTTGGCAAAGGAAAGACTAGGGTTTTGCAAGCACTATTTGGGATTCATGTGGCTTTATGTGTTGATGGTGTGCTTCTTTCAGTATTTTTAAGTTGTTTATGTGTATCACTTTCCTTCTCTTATCTTCTGCAATTGAACAAATGAAGTGTTAAGGTAGAATCCATAATTTGCTATTCTTTCCTTTAAGTTTGTTTGGTTTTCCATGTTTTCATCTGTTTATGGAGAATCCTTGAAAGTTTCTTGCTCTCCTTAACTTCTCACCAGTCAGATCTAGCCATTCATTCTCTTTAAAAGCATCAAGACAATCACCTACCTTGCCCCAAGTAGACCTCTGCAAAAATTGTGCCTCATCCCTACACCCAAAATTGCCTTTCCCTTGAATTCAACTAAACTTCAAAAAATCAATTTCAAACTCCTTATACTTCATACCTAGCCTTAAATTAATTACCAAATTAGTCATCCCTAGCCTCATTGATCACCTTTTGCCGAGATTGACTCGGAGAGAGCCCTCTCCTGTCCTCGTAGGGCTAGCTACGAGGCTGAGCGTGGTTTGATGTAGCCTTGAGTTTTACCTTATTTCAGCCTAAGGTAGATTTGAGAGCTAACAAGGCCAAGAATAAAGTTATCTTTCCATTCAATTTTGGGATTGGGATCATGGATGTAAGTTGAGGATTTAATATTTTCTCTTCTTCAGGAAAGGATGCCTTCGGGGTCGTAATGTCAAGTGTCTCCCATTTCAAACTCTGTGGATTCAAGTAGGGCCTCAAATAATTTGAAGGCTTGCCTTGTGTCTACCACAAAAGGGCCCACAGGTTGTCCAACTTTAAAAAAGTAGTCTTTCTTGGTTGGTACAAAGTGGAGAAGGTCTACACTGAAGACCTATTAGATGAACTCAAGGGAGAAGATCGTCATGAGCATGAACATTGGCAGGAAATATGGATGAATTTCACAATAAAAAACCGGAATCTCTGTGTAATCCTCATAGAGGTACCAATCTCCTATGGCAGCTTCCTTGTTGAGTTGGAGGAACTCATTTTGTTGTGGGAAGATTCTTGGAGGTGGAGTCCCATGGATGATTTGGTATGAAATGGCCATGAAGGTTGACATGAATTAAGAGTATATGCCCAAAACAAGTCTTTTTCTCACTAAGATATTCCAATCAAAGACAAAATTTTGCTACTTGTTGGGAGAAAACACTTGAAGGTCTAGACATTGAAACTCTTCAACATGGGTATATAGGAACAAATATAACAGTAAGGAGCAGTAGCAAAAATAATAAGAGGTAGAGAAATAGTGGAGATGGGAGTGAATGATAGCTGATAGGTAGTCTAGGACATTGAGTAAGTAATCAAGCTACCACATTTTATGTAGGCACCCCGAGGTGGCCTTATTTACTCTTTGAGAGGTATCTTCACCCATTAAGCAGGAAATTACAACCAAGGTGTGTTGAGTTGATTTCTAAAAGAGATTCATTGGGAAGCAATATTCTGTGGGAAGGGTTTTGACTTCAGGAGCGAGGATTTGGTCTAGGAAGGACTATTGTTCCTTAGGGGGGAGAGTAACAAAATGATGGACTAGGGTAGCATCGGTGAGTGTATGCATGGTGGAGGAAATATGGAAGATTAAAGCTCTTTGGATTCGAAGGGGTGTTATCTCCGGGATTTTGGTTCCTGAGGTAGAGACAAAATAATTCAGGTTCTTTCGGTATGCATTGGCTAGCCAAGATATAAACTCAAGGAAGAGGTGAAATGGGGGTGTAATTTGAAAATACAAGCCAGAGTCAACAACCCTAAAATGATCCTCCTTCCTCACATGGTTGGAAAATACTTCATAGTGGAGGTCAGCGAGCGAGAATGGGAAAGAAGGGTCAACAATTTGAAGCTTTGTCTCCATTAAGGGCCCGACACCAGTGGTCTTGACTTCATGGGTGTTAGGGATTGTAGGCTCCACATGCTTCATTTTACTTAGACAAATAAAAATAAAAAACATAGAAGTTCAGGGTGTCTGGTTACCTGGAGCTTACAGGAGTGTTCAAAAGTGACTTTGGAGGTGGTCCTTTTCTTTTGGGATTACACAGATAGGTAAATCCTATGCAAATGACCAGACGGGAGATGTTTTCATTGAGCTCAAATAACAGCTACCGGGGAGGCAAATTTAGGGCGATAGAGGTTTATATGATAGTAGGGTGCAACTGTATAGGTGGTAGACTTGGGAATTGGTGTAGGATGACATGAGGCAGTTTAGGATTGGTCTTTAGTAATTGGCATGAACTTCAGAGGGGTAGATGAACCAAGAATTTATCATTACCTTTAACCTTTTATATTTACCCTTCGATCTTGATGGGCCCATGGGAGGAGCTCACCTAGTAGGTGGTTCCCACTGCGTGATGAAAATATGTAATGAGGTCGAAGTGAGTCTCTCATTAGGCACCAGAATTGGTTCTGACCGTTCGACCTTCAATGACCTTTCAACATCATTTCTCACTCTGATGTTATCTTTTGTGCATGTTCACTATCAAAGTTGATATAGATGATAAGAGGGTGTGGATGATGAGTGACCCCATTCAGAAGAGTGTATCCTTTATAGAGGGGTTGACTATGTTGTCGTTTTGTATTTTGGAGGTTGAGGGAGTAAACACATAGGTGTTATAGACATATTTGGGCACTGTAACCCCAATCACATATGTCCATAAACCAAGGGCTTCTAAGCCCCTAAAAGTGTTGTTTCATACCCTAAAGGAACAAGGTCAGCTAATTACATCATCTCCTAGAAGTTCTCCATGAATAACTACTCAGAACTGGTCAAAACTGGACCATACAGACTGCTCAATGCTAAGGGTGTGATACATCTCACCTGCCACCTGAAAAAAGTGTGATACATAGTGAAAATCCCCTTTGTAGGGTGTGATGAGCGAGAGCAGACAAATGGCAGAGGCAGTTAGCTAGGTGGAAACACAAAGAATCTTCTAGAAACTACCCATTTGACACTTGCCTCTTTGAATTCACCCAGGGATGAGTAAGATATCATGAAATCTCCAAGTGGAACTAAGAACTATCAGATAAATGACACTAATCAAAATCCCAGAAGCTGACTCACCCACCTTGCAAATATCTATATATGGATCCCTCATCCTAGAGATCCAAAGGCTGGAATTTTGTAATTTGTAAGGAAGTGTTGTAGGTTTCTCTGTGCAACATTGTATTGTTGGGTTATCTAAGATTTTCATGAGGTGAAGAGGGCTTTCTTGCTAGGAGGATGGCACTCGGTTAGACCAATGGGTTGCAATCCTCTCTTCTACTACTTCTATCAATAAAGTTATTTGAGTTTTCCTCCCTATTCTTGTATATTCCTAAATCTTGTATTGATATATGCATTTGTATGGTTAATATACATCTGATCCTATATTGTTTATGGTTATAGATCTCTATGCTTTTATGGTATTATGTTGCTTTGACTCCACAGGTGTTCTTTGAAGTGGGACAAGTGAGGAAGGAGTGGCGAAGCTCTGTCAAAGGAGGGAGGAAACAAGCAAGGAGGCAAGCGAAAGACTGAGGTTGGTACTCTATGCTTCTCTCTCATCTATCTCTCATAAAGGAAAACACAAGTGACTTTAGTTTGTTTGTTTCTAAGAGAGCTACCTGTCTTAGTGGGACTAGTAGCTCTAAATGGACACTAGTTTTCCCGATAACAATAGGACAACATCAAAACCACTTTGGAAGTTGGGATCTAGCCCTGCTAGCTTTAGAGAGGGATCTCTCTGTAAAATTTAGCTATGTTTGGTGTAAATTTTAGGTTATTTATTAGTGTATTGATTGTTTTTTATTGGATTGCTTGGTTGATTAAATTTCTATAATTCCATTAGGCTATGGAGTTTAAGGATTAATCGGATCAGCATCAAACTTTGAAGGAGTTTCATAGGGCAAGGTAGGTTTCACTAGTTGGATCTTTTAGAATTTTAAATGGATTATGAAATAGAAGAAATGTAAGATTCAGTAGAAACTAAGGAGCAACGAAGAATTCCTTAATTTGACTTTAGCAGAAAACATATAAATCACTAACATCCAGAATGGGGTGTTTTGTATAACATATCATATTCGTTAGAGTTTCTGTTATGTAATTAATCTTTTCAGAAATGACAAAGAAAAGAGACAATGATTAAACACATGAATAGAAGAAAAACATCACCAATTTGTACACCACATGAATCCTGTAAAGAATGTCCTTGTATTATTGATGGTTCCAGCAACTAGAAAATTACAATTCACAAAGGAAATATTATTCCAATCAACCCGTATTACTTCAAATTGTGAAGTATTCATAGAATAATTACAAAAAGATTTACAAAATCGTTGTCTCAACTGATAGTGTATTATTAGCATTATCTAAACCATAAAATATATCTTCTGTAGAATCATAGGTGAGGGACAACCAAATCTCGACAAGGTATTGGTTTCAAAAAATTTTATAATAACATCATCAGTAGCCATTCTGGAAGGTGTGGCCCCAATCCATTTAGTGAAGTAATCGGTAACTATGACGATCCATTTGTGTTGATCAGAGGATGGTGGGTGGATTTCTCCAATGAAATCGAATCCCGATTGTTGGAAAGGACTTTCAATAGATATGGGTTTTAAAGGTGGAGGTAATAGTTTTCATTTCCCCTCAAATATTTGGCATTTGTGGCAAGAGGTTACATTCTTATGGACATCAGGGAAAAGGGTAGGCCAGTAGAAACCAACTCTAAGGATCTTGTTAGCAGTGGTTGTCTAGTATAGATGTCCATCGCAATCACCTTCATGGAATTCCTGCATGGTTCTTTCTGCATTGTCAGGCACTTTTAGTAAAATACCACCAACATATTTCCAATATAAAACATTATCTATGATGCAAAATTTCATTGCTTTTAATTTTAGAAATATTGCCTTTGTCTTAGTTAAACCAAGAGGAGTGTTTGAATTGAATAAAACAAAAATGAGATCTGCATACTAGGGCGAGGTTATAAAAGCCTCATCTAATTATGGAGTCGCCTGCTCCTCTTGATCATCTAATGCAGCTACAAATTTGATATCTAATGCATTAAAGTTAGACTCAACCATCAATTTGGCTAATCCTTGGCCTTTGATAAGCTTGGTGGGTTTGATTTCTATGTCATACTCAAGAATGATGGCAATCTATTTTCCTCTTTTACCATCTGGTCCATCTTGGGTTAAAATATCCTTGACCACAACATTTGGTACATAAGAAATTATGTGAGAATGGAGGATATACACCCTGAAATCTTTGATTGCTTTTATCAATGAAAAGGTTTGTTTTTCCATTATGTTATATTTCAATGCATCATCCTAATGGGCTGTTCAAATCCATCCCTTTTTTTATGTAAAATAACAACTGCAACAGTGTGTTTAGATGCTAATGAAAAGATTATAAAAGCCTTGGTGAAAGCTGGACTGATTAGGACTGGTGCTTTTGTTAATGCTTGTTTAACTTGCTGAAATGATTACCTAGTTTCAATGTTCCATCTTGTTTCTGAATGTCTTTTCAGCATATTTTTTATGTTTATGTGGCGTTCTGCAAGGATGGGGATGAATCTCAATAGGAAGTTTATCCTTCTAATAAATTATTGAAGCTCCTTAATGTTTCTAGGATGGTTGATTTTAAAAATGGATTCAATCCTTTTGGGATCAATTCTAATACCTTCCTTAGAGATGATATGGCCTAGAAGTTTTCCCTCTTCAAGGCCAAAAAGTGTTTTCTTAGGATTTAATGAAATTCCAAACCTTCTGCATTTCTCAAATACTCTTCTGAGATATAACAAATGTTCCTCATCAGTCTTGGAATAAACAGTAATGTCATCTAGATAGATCACAATAAACCTGCCAATTTAATCAGCAAAGGAAATATCCATTACTCTTTGAAATGTGGCTTCAACATTCATTAACCCAAAAGTTATCTTCACATACATGAAGGTACCCCATGGAGTAGTGAAAGTTGTTTTATTTTGATCATCAGGGTGAACTAAAACTTGATTGTAGCCTGAGAAACAATCTAATAGAGAAATCCTAGAATATCTAACTGTAGAAATTTTGAATAATTTAACACATATTCAACAGAGATTATCCTGATCATGTACTATTGCGGAAAACATACACAATACATAAGCTCCTCTACGTTGATCATCAATATAGCAGCATCAATAACAATAAAACATCAAGAGCATTCACACATTAACACAGTATGTATCCCGGGGAAAGCATCTCGCTAAAAACCCCAACTATCTGTATATTAATGATTGAGTCATGTAACATTACACAGCATAATACTTCTCACAAGTATCTCCACCTCCTGTTACACACAATACAGCTCAGATCTGAATCAATCACTGGCTCAAATCTCCTTCGCTGCTTGCCTGCCCCCGCTGCTCAATACCTGCTCAAGAACTGATGATAATTCCAAGGAAACCACGTATTTACTTGGCAAAATCACGTGAGCACAAGCTACAATGTGGGAAAATACGTGGGCAAACTCATTGGCATACTCAAATCCCTTGATTGTGCAAGATCTGATGCACAACTATAGTCACAACTGATAGCAATCTGATTCTCTAACACCTGTCCCTGCTGAACTGAACATGCACTGACATGCAACTGAGTTAACTGATGTATTCATTAATTGTATTATGAGTTAATAACTTGTGAATTAATTAATAACTAATTCACCCAACTCATCTCTAGTCTATTTGCCAGTTAGACTAAATACAACCAGTTTAACAAAGCTAAACTGAACACAACTCCATCAACTGCACCTCCAGTCCACTAAACTCAACTCACTTGAGTTCTAACTGAAGTCCTGCATGCAAATATTAGTCATCCCATAGGTAACCACATATTTCCTTCTGGGATCTGCATGTACCACATCCGTAGCTCATCCTGAAGTGCTCCAAGAGAATAAGACAAAGTTTATAGTCTAAATATTATTATGAGCTAATAATATTTGACTGTTCTATATTTAGACTGAGCAGTCACTCCGCTGTGGTGTCACTCCGCTATGGTCTAAAAATAGAAGTCCATATATTTTTTTCCAACTTGATCAATCATCCATAAACAGCAACCTGCAATCCATAGACATGATCCATATGTCTAAAAATAGACATAGTCTAAAAAATAGACTTGCACCAAAAATAGCCTGCGGGCCCACTTAGTGAAGGCGACTCTTTTCAGTAAGCTCCATCATCTTGTTGCAATCTCAACACTCCCTCTCGATAAGATATGGATTATCAGCAACCCCTATCCTGCCTCGGTGGTACTCGAATTTGCTCCTGGTGAGAGCCTTCGTCGGAATATCAACATCCTGATCCTCTGTTGGAATGTACGAAAGTAACATGATCCTCTGCTGCACACAATCTCTGATATGATGGTACCTGATGCCCTTGCTACCATATACTTAGCCTCTTCAGCTCCCTACCCAATCTGCATCCATGAAGCCACATAGCTTCACCTCATCTAATCCATATCCCGATGTGCCTCTCTTGAGCCTGCACACATGCGACTCCACCAACTGCTGGTAACTAGTGGCATCCACTACCTCCGCTGAAGTAGCATCCTCCTTCCTCCAACCTCTAGGAAGGAACGCAGTCTTCACATGCAACTGATGAATGTGCCATCCCGTCTGCGCTGAGAGAGCAAGAATCGTCCGTATGGAAGAATACCTTGTGACAGGTGCAAAGGTCTCCTCATAATCGATCCCCTCAATCTGTGAAAAGCCTCGGGCAACAAACCTTTCCTTGTACTTCTCCACACTCCCGTCAGCTGCCTGCTTAACTTTGTAGATCCATCTCAAACACACCACTGATTTCCCTTCCAGTCTAGGAACAATCTCCCATGCACTGTTTCTGACAATAGAATGATACTCTTCCACCATGGCATCTACCCATGCGGGATCCTCCACAACTTCCTCGAAAGAGGATGGCTCAGTCACAACACACTTGCTCATAAGAGCCATGTATCCAGTGTACCTATCAGGTGACTGTCTCTTCCTGCGTTGGGCTGTAGGTGGTCCTACAACTTTCTTTGCATCTTGAACCAGTCGCTCAGCTTCTGTCAAGCGCTTTCGCCCTCTGATGGTTGGCGCTGCATGAGTGGTCTCTTCCACTCCATGAACCTCGTTGTGTGGCTGACCCACATCCTGAAGCTCATCCTTAGGCACTAATAGCTCCTCATCTGCATGCAAGTGTAGCTCCCTCTCAAGCGAACACTTCATGGCTTTCTCCTCCTGAAATTTTATATCCCGTCGCACAACAGTTTTACCACTGTCTAGCAAATACACAAGATAGTTGTGGGGCGTATCGGTGTACCCCACAAATATCCCAACCTTTGCAGTCGGCTCCAACTTCTTTTTGGCATCCTTCGTCACATGCATGTAAACGTTAGCACCAAAAATCCTCAAATGAGAAAGATCAAGCTTCTTACCAGAATAAGTCTCCTCAGGTGTACTCATGCCAAGTATCCTATGAGGACAATGGTTCTGCACATAAACTGCTGTATTGCATGCTTCCCTCGGCACACCATGTAGCCTCCAAACCTCCCTCATAAAAATATCAAGAATGTTAGTTGCTTTATACATGGATTTCTATGTGATGAAATGAGAAGATTTGGTGAGTTTATTAACCAAAATTTTAATTACATCATGTCCTTTCATTTTCATTGGAAAATTAGTAATAAAACCCATCAACACCACGTCCCACTTCCACTTAGGAATGGTTATGGTCTGCAATAAGCATACTCAGCGCTTCTATTAAACCTTAACTTTTTGACATTCTAAACATCCTTTTATGTAATTTTTCAACATCCTTCTTTAATCCATGCCAAATATAATGCTTTTTTATCTATGTAATGGTTTTCTGATATCTTGGGTGTCCTGCATAAGGAACCTTGTGCATCTCCTTCAAAATCATCTCTTCCATCATTTGCACATTTGACACATATATATGCCTTCTATATATAAGAATTGCATCTTTTCAAAGATCGTAATCCAAATATTTTGGTCACTTTTCCCCTTGTTGTAAGCTATTCTTAATAACCAAATATTATTGATATAAGTTCCAATCTTCCAATACTTTAGTCACTATATATGTCTTATGCACACATACTATTAAAATATGAATTAGGTTCACTCTTCAATTCATAACATCAACCAAATTATTCTCCTTTCCCTTAATATATTTAATCTCAAATTCATACTCATCTAGTAACTATGTGAATATCATTCTCTAAGCATTTACATTCGAATTTTCGAACAAATGATGAAAACCATAGTGATTAGTTTGCAATTTGAATCTCTAACCCATGAGATAATGTCTCCTAATCTCAAGCCCCTGAATTATAAGTACTAATTATATTTCATGGGTAGCATAACTCTTTTTAGTATCCTTAACGTTTTGTGACTCATAACAAACCACACAACCATTCTGCATAACTACTCCTCCTAGACCTTCTCTACTTGCATAAGTACATATGAGGAAATCCTCATTTGGGCCTCCAACCTTCAAAGTTGGAGAACTTGTTAACAGATACCTCAAGCATTAAAAGGATTCCTCACACTAAGACGTCCATTGAAAGTTCACATTCTTCTTTAGAAATGAGGTGATAGAGTAAGAAAACATGGAAAATCCTCTAATGAATCTCTTGTAATAACCATCTAAGACCATAAAATAGTTTACTTATGTAACCTTCTTTGGTTTTTTCTATTTCGATATGGTCTCAATCTTTTTTGTGTCGGAAACCATCCCATCCTCCCAAATAGTATGACCAAAATAAGGGATTTATTTCTAATAGGAGCATTTATCGATATTAGCATCTAGATGGTGTTCTTTGAGAACCTATTAAACTAACCCAGATGTTACTCGTGCTCCTCTTATGACATAGAATACACCAAAATATCATCCACAAAAGTAATGATCAACTTATCAAAATATTCTTTGAAGTCACCATTCGTTAAGAACATAAAAACAGTTGGTGCATTTGATAATCCAAAAGGTGCTACAATGAAATCATAATATCCATAATGAGTTTGTAAATTTGTCTTACTAATATCTTCTTATTTAGTTTGTAGCTGGTGATATCATTACCTTAAATCAACCTTGGAAAATACCTTATCTCCCCAATCACGATCAAACAATTCATGTATCCTCATCAATGGATATTTATTCTTCATATTCATTTTGTTCAGTTGTTGAAAATCCAGACATAACCACAATGTTCCATCTTTTTTCTTGAAAAAAAATACTCGAGAACATGATGGTGATACACTTGGTCGATTCTACCCTTTCTTTAATAACTTGTTTGTTTTCATCTACAATTACTCAAGATATAGAGTACTCATTCTATACGGTGCTTTAGGTAATATAGAAGCTCTAGGTACCATATGGATGGAGAAAGCTATATCCCTCCTTGAAGATATTAATGGAATCTTAGAAAATACATCGAAATAATCCCTCAATGCAAGATAATCCTCCAAATTATTTTGTTGATATCTATTGGGTTCCTCCAAATGGACTACTTGAATCTAGCAACATTTTCTACAATTCTTCCTATACTGCAGAGTTGATATCTCTCTAATAGATATTGGTCTAGGAACTACTTGAACCTACCTCTCTTATTACTCATCATCAATATAGGTAAAATATTTGTTATAATATTCTAGAATCACATGTGCTTCTCGAACCAATCCATGTTAATAAAACATTCATAAGATCCCAATGAGTTATATTTAACTCAAGCTTAGTATTCAGTCAATTCATATCAATTGGACATTCTTTCACGAGTTCTGTAACTTTCTTTTCTACCCTTGTGGCTAATTGAACCAACCATGATTTCTGGTGCTTAGCTTTCTTTAAGATAACCTTTTCTCCCCATTTCACATCATCATAACTATGGCTAGCTTCCGAGTCATTTAAAATTTCAATAGGCTTATCATTTAACTTAACTTTGATTTCAATCATGTGAACCTAGTGATCAACCTAATTATTATCGAATGAACCATAGATCTTGGTCATGCTTTAACCCAAATCTACAACTATGTGAATGGCCTTTATATTATGCATAATCCTCTAACCTCCAACCTTATGAGTATAGTCTTTATATTTATGATCTCCCTCACAAACCTAACTTCTAATAGGTTAGAACTAAGGTTTCTTGTTCAAAAAGTCAGTAAACCAAGGTTTACTAAAAAAATGAGTTGATTTTTGCTTCACTTGGTACCCATTCTTGAAATGTGAGGGTTTAAACCCCTTCTTCCTTTATTCTAAAAAACCATTCTTCTACATTATTGATTTATTCATACTTTATTCATATAACTTCTCATCCTTCCTCACGTCTACATCTAGGGCCTTCGGATCACCATAATTAATCAAGTCTACATAGAATTAAGGTTGCCCACTAATATACCTATGGATTTTGAATTTTTTGTCCTTAATAAATCCCACGTATCTTAACAATGCGATCGAAATTCATCCATATTTGTCCATATTCATGTTTCCTAAATTATGTTTGAAAAAATCCTCCATCTTCTTTTTGTAATAGCACTCAATTGAATATTTTATTTCAAAATATTGTTTAAATTTCTACCATGTCTATCTCTTCTCATCTAAATGCTTCACTTCCTTAAGTTGCTCCCAACACAACTTATCCTTTTCTTTAAGTGGTTATATAGCAATTTGGGGGTCCATATTCAAAAAATAATTAGAAATCTACAGGCAATTCTATATCTCCAAAAACAAATCCTCAACTTCTTCACCCTTATTATATTCTTTGTTGAAAATGGGAGGTTTAATATCCCATAATTCTCCTTGTAGGTTTTTCTTGTCATTCTTCCTCATTGTGGACCTTCTCAATAGTGACACATTGTGGATGCTATATGAATTTTAAGTGGTGTAATCCCTCTTATGTGTCCCTATTTCCACATAAACATGTTGTGGGTTAACACTCCTGGTATGACTCGTTCTTCTTGCACCTTTTTCACCAAATCCTATCTCAGGCTATCAAACCTTTCTAGTCTCATACTACTAGTCCAATCCTTGCTAAATGTTATTCAAAATTCACAAAATTTGGTTGTTGATTTGTTTTTTCTCTCTCACTATCTATTATTATCATATTTAAAAAATAATAACCTCCATGTTCAGACACCTCATGGTCTCCTCCATTTTATCTTTTATGGTCTACTCAACCTTGACAATTTGACTTAGTTATAGCATTCTCCTGGGATGTTAACACTTGACATAACCCCTGCACCTTCAATTCTCGTGATGTGTCTTGTATTTTATACTTATGCACTTTCTAGAGAAATTATTAAAACATCTTCCAAAAAAGTTGAGACATTGTGGCCATCAACATGTTCTATTGCCAAATGTTAGAAAATTATATATTACAGAGCAATGCAACACATAAAATATATTGCATAAATATAAACACAGAAAACACGTAAAACAAGAGAGACACAAATATACGTGGTTCACCCAATTTTGGCTACATCCACAGAGAAATAGCCAGTCCTTACTTTTCTATTATCCAACAAAATGAAGAGATACAACCTACAACAGATCCACTGCAATTTCCTCTTCTCTCTCACACAATCACATCTCCCTTTCTTGCTTAGAATACAAATCTACATGGACGCAATACAATTCCCTCATATATAGCGAGGGGTTTCCTTCTAGGGAAAAAAACCCTAGATTAAACATAAATTCTACCATGAGATCTCCGCCTAATGAATGACCCAGATTGACTACGAAATTACAAAATTTTACAAGGCAATTTTACATCTATTTTTAACTTTGGGGGCATTGCCCTAATCCCCTACCAGGGGGAGTCCAAATAATCGTTGTCATCCCCCCCGAGCCCCCCTGGTGGCATATATTTTACGGGCAGCATTGCTGCCACATTACAAAATGGGGTCCAATGCAATGATACCTCTTAATAAGGAAGATAATTAGGCTCCACACCCATCAATCTCCCACTTGGAGACTAATTATAGCAACTCCACCGCTACTTCATTTTCTGGACAATTACTTCACTTTGGACCTATCTGTTTCTCATCTTCATCATCATACTTGAAGACCAATTGAAACTAAGAAAAATATTAGTTTCTCCCTAATTACAACTCTTGTTAACATATTTGCAGGATTCTGGCTAGTGTGTATATTTTCCAACTTCAAATGTCAATCTTCCAACACTAATCATAGGAAATGGTACTTAAGATGTATATGTTTAGTCTTGGAATGAAATGCAGAGTTCTTTGTAAGATGTATGGCACTCTGGTTGTCACTGTATAACCTTCCCAACTTCTACTTCTTACCGAATTCATCCAGAAACCTTTGTAACCAAATCATTTCTTTACTAGTCTCCATAGGAGCAACATACTTTGCTTCTGTTGTTAAGAGTGAAACAACACTTTGCAGTTTTGAAACCCAACTGACAATTGTTCCACCTACAATAAATACATACCCTATTGTGCTCCTCCTGTTATCTCTATCACCCGCCATATCTGCATCAACAAATCACTATAGAAATGTTTGAACCACCAAAGCATAATGCTTGATCTATGGTACCTCTCCAAAACTTGAGAATCCACTTCACTGCCATCGAATGTTACTTTCCTAGGTTGTTCATGTACCTGCTTACAACTCCCACTGCATGTGAAATATCAAGCCTTGTGCATACCATTGCATACATTAAGCTTCCAATTCTTGATGCATATGGAACTTTAGACATATAAGTCATCTCTTCCTGAGTCTTGGGACACATCTCCTTACTTAGTTTGAAATGGCTAGCCAAAGGTATACTAATTGGTTTTTCATTTTGCATATTAAATATTTTCAACACCTTTTCTATGTACTCACTCTGAAACAATGTTAATTTTTTATTCTTCTTGTCTCTATTTATTCTCATACCAAGGATTTGTTTTGTAGCACCCAAATCCTTCATTGCAAATGAGTTTGGCAATTTTCTTTTGAGCACATTTATTTATTTACTGCATGTTAGAACCTGCAACAAGCATGTCATCGACATGTAATAAAAATATAATATAGTTTCCATCATTTTTCCTTTTGAGATAAACACAATGCTCAAAGTGACATCTAGTATAACTTTCTTCAGACATAAACCTGTCAAATTTTAGATACGATTGTCTTTGAGCATAATTTAACCCATACAAGCTCTTCTTCAACCTACATAGTAGTTTCTCTTTCTGTTTTACCTCATATCCATATGGTTGCTACATATATATCTCTTCCTCCAAATCCCCATTGAGAAAGGTTGTCTTTACATCTAACTGCTAAAGATGCAAATATTTAGCTACTACTAGACTTAAAGTAGTTCTGATTGAAGTCATTTTAACAAAAGGAGAAAATATCTCATCAAATTCTATACTTTATACCTTTTTCTACCTCCATATTCTTCCTTCAACCTCTAAACCCACTTATTTTGCAATGTTGTTTTACCTACAGGCAACTTGACTAAGTCCCAAGTCTGGTTATGTGCCAAGGAGTCCATCTATTCTTTCATGGCTTTCTCCCTCTTCTTCCTGGCTTCCACCTACACTACTTCTTCATAACATTCTCGTTCACTAAAATCAGTCAAAAATACATAATATAATGAAGGAGAGTATTGTTCAGGGGGTTTACTTATCTTGGTAGATCTTCTAACACCACTTTCAGGTGTTTTGATGTGTTTTTGTTGTTCTGGTTGTTGTTGTTGTTCTGGTTGTTGATCATTATGATTTTCATGCACCATCACTTTTTCTGTGATCTCATAAAGCACTGTGTATTCTCTGTTTTCTTTTTCTTGTTTCTTTTCCTATAGCTGATCCTTATACAAAACATTTTCATTGAATATGACATCTCTGCTTCTAATGATTTTGTGTTTTTCATAATCATAAAAGAAATAACCAAAATCATTAACACCATATCCAATAAAGGTACATTTCTTTGATTTTGACTCAAGATTTGTTCTATTTTCTTTATTAATCTGGACAAAGGCTTCACAGCCAAAAGTATTTAAAAAAGAGTAATTTACTTTTTCACCTGTCCATGCCTCCTTTGGAATACCACCATCCAAGGAACTTGAAGGCCCTTTGTTTATTAGATAAAAAATAGTATCTACAACATCTGCCCAAAATTGTAAATGCAATCCTACATGCAATCTCATGCACATTGCACGTTCCATGATTGTCCTATTCATCCTTTCTAGCACACCATTTTATTGTGGTGTTCCTAGAATTGTCTTATGTCTACAAATTCTGTCAGGCCAGGAGTAACTCCAGAAGATTGATTCATTTATTCAATTAGGAAGCTATCTATTATATACATGAATGTGATCGTTCAGTTCATCTTCTTGATGACTGTTCACATTCAATTCTCCCAATCGCTGAGGATTAGGTGTCAACATTCCCCCCCTTAATCTGAAGGGATGTTGGTGAGTCCAAGCATCATTCTGAATCTTTCAAGCTTTTCTCTTCCAAGCGCTTTGGTGAAGATGTCTGCAATTTGCTCATTTGTGGAACAATGACGGAGATGGATTGTTTTGGCCTCAACATGATGTCGGATCAGAAGATATTTAGTATTGATGTGCTTTGTACGATCATGGAACTTTGGATTCTTGGCCAACATTATTGCAGAGGCGTTGTCAATCATGAGTGGAGTTGATTTTACTTGTTTTGCCTGCAAATCTTCAAGAATTTTTATGAGCCACACAATTTCTTTCGTTGCTTCAGCTGCTGCCACGTATTCTGCTTCTGTTGTGGAATCTACTGGAACTCATTGTTTTCTTGATCTCCAAGAGATAGCTCCTGATCCAAGACTCATAGCATATCCTGAAGTAGATACTCTAGTTTCTTTGTCTCCATCAAAGTCTGAATCAGAAGTATCCAATCAAGCTGAAGTCATCCACCTGTGTATACTTGATTCCAAGGTCTTGAGTTCCCTTCAAGTACTTAGAACTCTTTTTGCAGCAGACCAATGTCCCTCACAAGGCTTTTTCATAAACCTGGAGAGGATTCCAACAGCAAATGAAATGTCTACTCTGGTAGTAGTGACGTAGATGAGACTTCCTACAAGCTCTCTATACTTTGTTGCATCCTCAAATTCCTTTCCTTCAATAGATGTGATCTTTAAGTTTTGTTCCATTGGAGTAGAAAGAGGATTGCACTCTGTCATGCAAAATCTGTTTAACAAATCTCCAATGTATTTCTTTTGAGAAAGAAATATGGATTTTGGATGTTGGGTTACTTCAATGCCAAGATAGTAATGAACATAGCCCAAATCAGTTATTTCAAAACTTTTCCTAATTCTTTCTTTATGGATGCAATATAGCTTTCATTGTTCCCTGTCATTAAAATATCATCTACATATACCACAAGATAGACAACTGTTTTGCCAACTTTCTTGACAAATAAAGTTGCATCATCAAGATCAAAATGATTGAAGTTTAGTTTTAGAAGATGCTCAGTTAGATTTTCATACCAGGCTCGTGGTGCTTGTTTAAGGCCATACAAGGACTTCACAGGTTTGCATACTTTATGTTAATGTCCTTTCACAGCAAATCCTTCAGGCTGGGACATAAAAACATTTTCTTTTAGATCTCCATTCATGAAGGCAGTTTTTACATCCATTTGATGGACTTTCCAACCGTTCTGAGCTACTAGTCCAAAGAGTGTCTGGATGGTGGCCCATTTTGCTGTGGGGGAAAAAGTTTCCTCATAATCGACCCCTTCCTTCTGTGCAAAACCTTTTGCCACAAGCCTAGCTTTGTGCTTGTCAAGTGAGCCATCAACTTTGTACTTGTTCTTGTAGACCCACTTGCAGCCAATTGGTTTGGTTCCAAATGCAGGATCAACCAGCTTCCAAGTTTTGTTCTTTATGAGGGCATCATACTCCTTTTGCATTGCTTCTTTCCATTCATCATGAGAAGCAACTTCTTTAAAGGAAGTTGGTTCAAAATCTGTAGACAAGTTCAATTCACAATCATAAGAAACATCCATATCAACAGGTGAATTAGGGTCATCTACATCACCTCCATTTTGTCGATTTGCATTTCTGGTTCCTGTTTTTCCAATTTCATCAGGATGAACACTTTCAAGTGTCTTTGTCAGCCACTTTGGGGGACCTTTCTGAGATGGTCCAGGCTGCTCTGTTGATTGAGTTGGGAGTGAATCAATATTGAGTCTCCCAATTCTATCAATTACATCACTTAAAGCATCATCCATTGTTGGAGTTTCAGACGGGGGAGAGTGTTCTTCAGAAGAAGATTCCACATGTTGATCTAGTATAGGAATCCCCCCTTCAAGATGTGGAATCTGATTTTCAAATTCTTGAAATGATTTCATTTTTGCGAATCTATCCAAGCGATCAAGTTGCCGCTCAACAACATTGTCAGATTTGGATGATTCAAGAAAAATTACATCTCTAAATATAACAAACTTTTTATTTTCTTCATCATAGAGGCGGTATGCTTTGGAGGTATTTGAATACCCCAAGAAAATACACTTACGACTTCTAGCACCAAGTTTGTTTCTATGTACCTTGGTATCAAAGCATAACAGGTGGAACCAAAAATCCTGAGATGTTTGACCGAAGGAACATGTCCATACCACAATTCATAAGGAGTCTTGTTTCTTATAGCACTAGATGGACATCTATTCTTTATATATGCAGCACATAGAACAGCATCAACCCAAAACATTATCTTTACATTTTTGAAGAAAAACATGGATCGTACCATATTCAATATTGTTCTATTCATTCTTTCAGCTACGCCATTCTATTGGGGATTATAAGGCACAGTTGTTTGATGTTTGATCCCATTTTGGCAAAGATAGTTTTCAAATTCATTTGATGTGTATTCTTTTCCATTATCAGTGCGAATAGACACAATGTGAGATTGTGCATCATTTTCTATCCATTTATCAAAATTCTTGAAGTTTGAAAAGCATCAGATTTGTTCTTCAATAAATAAACCCAGCACATTCTGGTGTAGTCATCAATAAACGTCATGATATATTTATTTCCATTTGCATAAGAAACAGGCATTGGACACATAAATCTGAATGAATAAGTTCAAGCTTCCTATGTGCTCTTGAATGTGAGTCATGAAAAGGCTGTTTGCTATGCTTTCCTAGAATGCAAGCATCACATTGCTTAAGTTTTTTAGGAATTGTAGGCAAACCAACAACACCATTTTTCTTCAATAAGCGGAGACTGTCATAGTTTAAATGTCCAAATCTAGCATGCCATAATAAACTTGATGGAAGTGTACCTTCTTCATGATGAGAAATATATGAGAAATGTGTGCATGAG
>APFE030797257.1:5126-18591 GCA_000404065.3 Pinus taeda | reverse complement strand
ATGTGGAAACATCTAGCAAACATAATTGTGCAATTACACCTCTTTGTTCCTTTTTTAGAAGCTTTGTCATACCATTAGCGCTGATTATCTTTCCTGGTTTCCCTGCAATACCCCTTAATACAACTTCCTTTCCTTCCATAGAAAATTTCATGAAAAGTTCTTGAAAATTAAAAGCTATTGTACCCAAGGATTGTAGCCATTGGACTCCTAGTACCACATCAGCACCTCCCATTGGAATGGAAAGCATTGGGCTAGTCAATACATATTCTCCCATGGATAGCTTGATATTATGGCACTTTCCAGAGCAATTTATTGCTCCTCTTGCAACCATTACTTGACACTCTGGTGCTGGATATAAGAAGCAATTCAATTCTTTTGCTACCTTACAATGAATAAAATTGTGAGTACTTCCTGAATCAATCAACACTATTACCTTTTTCTTCTTGATTTGTCCTTCTATCTTGATGGTTTGAGTAGTGGTAATTCCCACAAATGCATTACAAGATATGGTCGGATTCATTTGTTCTTCATCTAGGCTTTGTTCCTGGAGTATATCCTCTTCTTTTGACCTTTCTTGCTCCTTTTCTTCTTCCTCTTCACAATCTATGTAGAATAATTTCTTCTCAGCACACTTATGACCCTTAGGGTATTTGCTATCACAACTGTAACAAATCCCCTTTGCTCTTTTTTCTTCTAATTATTGTGGTGTCAACCTTATAGGTTGTGGAAGACTAGGGGCAACAACACTTCCATCTTTATAGTTGTGAGTGGTATGCTTCCTAGTTGCCATAATTTTTCTTTCCACTTTACTTGCTAACCTGAATGCCTCTCTAATGAATCAGGATCCCAAAGGCGAACATCATGTTGGATATTATCCTTTAAAGTCCCTATGAACACATCAATCCTATGCTCCTCTGGAATATTTTTTACCCTTATGTTCAATTTTTGGAACTCCTCAATGTGCTCCATTATTGAACCCTTTTGTTTGAGACTATCAATTGGCTAAAAAAAGTGTTGCTTTTTGTATCCTCATAATGTGCTATCAATTCTTCCGTAAAAATTGCCCAAGTGAAAAATTGTTTACGAGAGCAAAGCCATTGATACATACAAACTAATTTGGTTCCAAATATAAAGTTGCAATACATACCTTTTGTGTGTTTTTCACATTATTGAGATCGAAAAATTGCTCCATCTGTAATATCCATGTTGCAGGATCCTTGCCATCAAACACCCTCATATCGATTTTTGGAATATGGTGGGTCTTCAATCCAACATTAGAGTCTATGGAATCATGATTAACATTTCTTTTGTTCTCATCATGAGTTTCCTTTGCTACCCTTTCACCATTTCTTGTAGCAACTTATTCATATTTATCTTCAATTCTTCCATGTCTGTCTTCAAATCATCCATCTTAGCTTCCACGTCATTCATCTTAACTTCTACGCCTTTCTTTAAAAAATCGATCTTAGCTTATACGTCTTTCTCTAAACCATCCATCTTAGCTTCTACATCTTTCTTTAAACCATCCATCTTAGATTTTGTTCCTTTTTGTGCAAGTGACACTTGTTGCACTTGGTCTCGTAATTTTGATATATCATGTTGCATTTCTTCCTCTTCTTCATGAGTCATGCTAGAAATTTTAGGTTGCTTACTAGGTGTTTGCATTTTCTTTCCTCAGGGCATCAATTACCGATAATAATGCTTTACTATGCCCTTTGAATTTCTTCAAACTAATTTTTCAAACCAAGCTTGTGTAAAAATTAAAAAAAAAAACTACACACCTTTTTTCACTTTGTAGGAGCCTGATATTTATTCTGATGTATCTCTATAATTTTGGATCATCTAGTTCTGAAATTGTGACCTGTAGTAGCTCTCTCCGTCCTCTTTCCAATGCCACCAGTCTGATCCAAATTGGATTCTCCAAGAAAGAGTTATGCACAATCTCCCACAGTGACCTGATTACAAACTAGTTCAGTAGAGAGAACTTGTACGATGTGCCACGAGTCACTGCTTTGACTTTTGGCTCTGAAAAATATATACAAGAAACTACAGTCCGTCCTATTTCTGTACCTTCTTATGAAATTTCAATCCAATGCTCAGAAATAAAGTTATGACGATTTTCCCCAGGTCACCTGTTTGGAATGTTATTCAGGAGTCTACAAAAGGACCAACTTCCTCAGATCATATCTCCGCAAATATAGCGCGAAAATCTCTAAAATTTGGACTCGAGATTCAGCATGATTCTTCTCAAATGGGTTTTTTTTAGCTTCTGAAATGTCGCAGGAAACAAATTATAGCGAAAATGCGACGATGACCTGTTTGGAGCAGCGAAACGCTAAAATCCAAAGCTCTGATACCAAATGTTATGAAACCAGCTCAAGAAAAAGATAGAAAAGATAGACCAACGCCTTAGAATTCAGCCTCTTCGAGGGGGAAACCTCCTTTACATTACATAAATGAGCAATTCTTGGATGATTCAAATGAAAAAACCTCCTTTCCATATATAGGAGTCTAAGGAGTCACAATATAAGCCAGCCGACCTAACAATAATAATATAAAGCCACAAAAATAACAATAGAGGGATTCTATGGGGCACAGTAATAAAAATATGGGGACAATAGGAGCACAAAAATATTAATAACGGATACAACTACAATAGTAATGGGGTAATCACTAGTATTATAGGGACCTATCAAATTCGATAATTTGTTCTTGATCTTCTTTGATTTGTTTGAGAAATTCCCCCAGCCTATATCACTCGCATCTGTTTCAAAATTTTATATAGATTTTCATCTAAAAGATACAAGATGGGAAGAATTCTTACATTCTCTTTAATATTTTTATAGCAGTTGTATGTGCTGTGGTTTAAGGTCCTAGATTCTTCTATACTCTCTTGTTCAGAATTTTTATGTCTTGTGCACAATCTTTATAGAAATTACAAACATAGTTCAGAAAACGTAAGAACCTTTGCAGGTGGCTCTTATCTTTTATTTCATCTAGGAATTGTCTGCAAACGCAACTACATGTTGTTGGAGAGAAATCTTGGCATTTTTTATGTTATGTCCAAGTAATTTGACCTCGGTCTCAAAATATTTCCATCTTTTTCTTGCTCAAAACTAACCCACTACTTTTGACTATCTGTTGAGTTTATTTACATCCTTGAAGTGTTCATCTAATGATTTAGAAAATACTAAAAATCATCAATATATACAATTAGCCAATCAAAATATGGCCCAAATACTTGATCCATAACTTTTTGGAATTTGGAAGGAGCATGCTTGAGGCTGAATGGCATAACGTTCCATTCATACTTTCTAGAGGGGAAACTGAATGTTGTCTTGAACCAATATTCTTCTTTGATTGATACTTGCCAAAAGACTGATTTCATATCAAATTTTTAAAATATTTTTGCCCCTACAATTCTTAATATAAGATTTCCCTTATGGGCGATCCGATAAGTATCATCAGTCAAAACATTATTTAATGGCCTAAATTTATCACCAATCTAGGTACCCCTATAATTTGTTCAGAAAATTTATTTACATAGAATCCATAACAATTCCAAGGATTGTTTGATTTTCTTGCCAATTTTCTCTTGAAAAGATCATGTATCTCTTTCTGGCATAGCTTTCTATATTCTTCATTCATGGGGATGGCTCTACTTTTACAAGGTTTTCCTTTATAATCTATTGTGTAGTGAAGTTATATAAGTATTGTTTCTTGTACCAAAAAGCATTTGGTTCTTCTGCACAACATTCTTTCTCTAACTGTGCCATTAATCCTTCTATTTTTTTGATGACTGCATCTTGTTTCAATCCTTCTTCAATCTTTAGATAGGAATTTAGATCCTTGAGCTCTTCTAGATAGATTTCTGTTTGTCATAATTCCTGCATAGCTTGGACCATGGTTGAGATTCTTGGTGTTGATACAAAAGGAAATGTGCTATCTTGCAAATATCCTTGCTGATTTGGAACATAAATATAATATCCAGATCTACCATCATTTAGTCATGCTAATCCATGGGGTTCAATAGCTGCAAGGAATGGGTTTCCTAGGATGCAGTCTACTGCAATACTCCCTACTACAAATTTGATGTTTATGCAGTAATTTTCTAGGAAGAGGGTTGCCTTAGGGACTTCATATTGGAAGTTATATTCTTGTTTTCCCATTCCTATGAGTTATGTTTTTGCCTTAACCCAGTATTTTATAGGAATAAGGCTTTATTTAATGCATTTAGGTCAACTCATGTTTCTAACAGATTCTTTAGAATAAATACTTCCCCCTGTATTTTAATTTGAGCATGACATGGTGTGGTTGGTGATGGATCGACATGATTTTCATGTCCCTTAGTCCTGAGAAGTCATTTTCCTTGAACTCATAAATTTCTAGATTGGTATTATTTTTGAAAACAGGTTGTTGTTCTGAGATATAATATTATTGCTTTTCTTTGTCCTTTTATATTCTAGAAACTTGAGTTCTAAGTTCACTAATCTCTTTCTTTAAAAATTTTATTTCATGGCCGATTTTATTTAACATGAGTATTCTCTACTTATTTTGCTGATGGTTTATTTGGAATGATTTTTTTTTCTCATATGAAGCATCAACAAAGAGGGTCTTTGGGATAATACCTTTGCTTGAAGGAGTTGAAGTAGACCTTTGATTTTTTATCAAAGTCTGCAAAAACATCTCCATCAACTTTTCTTTCATTTCTCCTTCAGGGAGCATCTTAATGCCTACCAAGACTTTAGCTTCATCATCATCTGAACTATGTGCGATGCATATTGTTAATTTCTGTTGCAAGGTAGATTCATCTTCAGTGCTGTATTCTAGTTATAACTTTGAGCCTTGCAATGCCATTATTCTATATCTATACATTCACAACAGTCAGAACGAAAAATTGTTTCATGATCATCTTCAAATTTTGTGTTAGAATTACTAAAACTGGAAGTTTCTGTAGAATAACAACAATTTCGTCCCATAATATGTATATCTTCTTTGGTATGAATATCGGGAAAATTTTCAGTTTTATGTAGTTTGGAACCACATTTATAGCACTAAATGTGGAATACGGGTTCCCATTCTTCTCTTTTTTTCCTATCCTATTGGTATTTTCTAACATTTTCTTGGGACTTTTTCCCTTTGTGTAGTTTTGATTCTTCCCCCCGTGGACAATTATTTGATGTCATTTTTTTTCACATAACCTGTTGGATACCTATACCAATAGGTTTCATCTTTCATGATTGGAAAATTCAAGTGCCAAATATGCTCTGCTTTGCTGCTACAAAGATCCCATATTTTCCAGGAAAGACAAGGTGTGTCTATATCTTGATAAGGATTCTATTTTGATGGATGATCCAACAGTCTAATCTGGATCATGCCATGTTTTCAATTTTTGTTGTAGAATAGAGAAAGAAATCTGTCCAAACGGTTTAATCTTGGCAGATCAGTAGTTAGGCAGAGAAACTAAGGTTCCCAATTGCTTAATCTGGGGCCTTGGAAGAAATAAGGGTAGTGCTAGATAGGAAATGAAAGCAAAAAGTCAATGGAAAAGAAAAGACACATAAAGGGTTTTCAAGTCCAAGTGCACCCTTCAAGAAGAAACAAAAAATGCTAGGCAAATTAGTTGGGTAGGTAGATGGGGTTGCAGAAGTGATATTTAGTTCAAAATTTGACTTTGATGGTCAAAATGAGAGAAGCAAAACTAAGAAGCATGTCTAACCTCCCTTCCTTCCATTTTCCCATTTATTACTAACATCCCCTCATGAGTTAAAATGCAGGGAAAGATTTATGGTTTCATGGAGGTTCTTCATCCTTCAAAAGCCACATTTCTTGTGCAAAATCTTTTCATTTTGATCTACTCCCTAAACTAAGTGTGTTTCAAACAAACTCAGTGACATTCCCCCTCGCTTACCCCCTTCATCCATGTTAACCTCTAATTCTACTATGTAACTCCCCTATCTTACCCTTCCCCTACTAGTATTAACACCATGGTGTATAAACCCCAAAATTTGTATAAATATCCCTCCCCTTGGCATTATAGCCATATGTGTTCACTACTGGGGCATTGGACTAACACCTGGTTAAGTTCAAGAACCCAAGCCTAACCCCTTTTTTCCATCAGAGCCTATCTTCATAAGCCAACTCTCCATTTTGCCTGAAAATCCTTGAAAAAACCCCTTTTTTTGCACCCTTATACCCTCTAAAAGGCAAAAATATCATGAAACCCTCTTTCTCCACCTTATCCTAAGGTCGAAAGCCATCATGTGCCTTTTTCATAAAATTCTATTAAACCCGCCTATCCTAAAGTTTTGTCTTCGATATGTTTTATGCGTAAATTTCATGAAAAACCTTCAGTTTCGCCTTTTTCTAAAGTTGTCGGGTGTATTCGGGCTTATAAAAGAAAACATTGAAAAACCATTGAAAATTATTGATAACCCGAAGGGTCCCGCCGGGCGCAATTACCAATAAATACTATTATTTTAACCCGCCCGTTGACAGTATCTTCCGTGCAGCTTGCCGGCCCGATATCCGTCCGACCAAGCCTTTCCAGATCTACGGTCGTCGTGGATTTCGGGAGGGCCCCGAAATCCGATAGATAACCGCCGTTGACCATATCTTCCGTGCATGTCCCCTGCCCGATAGCCGTGAGATCTCGCGTCTTAAATCCAACAGCCGTCGTGGATTTCGGAGGGGCCCCGACGTCTGACAGATATCGTCCGATATCTGTCAGACGATGATGTCACGCGGATCCACGCGTTACCCCCATGTTCCGTCGGAGCCCTCTTTGACAGATTCCTTACCGTATAGGAGGGGGCCCGATATGAAGACATCTGTCCACCTGCGTAGCCATCCCTGTTGTCCCTTATGTCAACGCCACGACCGCGCACCCTGTCCACCATTCGTCCACCTGGCCGTCACCTCACCGCCCCCGTGGACCGGTCTTAGGCCGCCACGTCACCTGATGACGTCCTGCTGACATCATCCAACCCGAACCCACTTGCTGACGTCATTTAAAAAAGCACGCCAATAAGCCAAAAAAGCCATATTTTGCCAAATTTACGTGTTTTTTTTCACTTTTTACAAAATCACCTCTGCACTCTCTGCATGTGCCTTACGACAAACAATTCGCCAACTGATTCCAGACCAACCACAGAGCTTCAGAGCATGCACCCAACTGTTGTTCCGACCCAAGAAATCCATTAAACAGGTATTTGTCCGTGAAACCTCCCTGCAAACCTGGTTTTTTCTCTGTAAATTCTAAAAACACCTGAACACGGCAGAAGCTTAAGAAATTACCGTAAAAACACGCATACCCAGCTCCCCATTGAAGAAATAACCGTCAAATTTCACTGGCAAAGCCATTTCAGACTGAATTCTTAGTAAAACCCTTTTTCCGTTCGCGCAGTCGTGAACCGGAGTCCATAACCTGCTTCTAATTATCAAAGAGAGGTCTGCTAAACACGGTAAATAGCCTTCTCAGAGAGCCAAACAGTATCCCAATTGCTGTAGACCTACCAGCATTCTTCAAAATCTTCCTTTCTCAGGCAACGCCTTTCTTATTTGTCAAGCAGCATTCAACAAACATGCAGACCTCAGAAGTGCCAGTAGCCCTGAATGTTGCTCCTCTAAATGCCCCCTAGAGAGAGCTAGAGTGGCAAGATTTGGCAGACCTAGACTACCAAATCTCTGAAGACTCCTTATCAAAATGCAAGTTCCATATTCATCTGCTAAATGAACTTAAAACCAAGCATAAGGAGGGCACAAACATTTTAGGTATTTGGGAGTCCTCCCTCCCAATTTTCAAGCTCCCTTAGGTCAACTAGTTCCCTGACCTGATTCACCTATGTGCTGTCTGCTATGATCCCATGAGGAGGGCAGTGCTTGACCCTACAGGTGCAGTAGTTTTCTACATGACCCCTGAGGCCATCAGGGAAATGCTACAATTCAAGACACAGAAAAAATTGGTTCCCTTGTCCCTAAGGGACCTGATCAATCAAGGAGCCAAGATATTGACAGAAGCACAGATCCTAAAGCTAAATCAACTATTCATCACAAACTCTGACACAGTGTTGCACCCTCCCATTTTTGATGGCTACCTCAATCAACTGGGGGTAGACCTGGCATACATGATTAGCTCAGTTTTGGGATACAAATCACTAGAGTTTATTGATGAGACTGTATTAGTGATGATGATAATGTTTTCCCCTGGCAAGACTTCTATCTACTATGATTATGCTACATACATTTCAGACAAGATGCATGAGCAATTTTTGAACTTGTCCAGGGAGAGAGTGTTCAGATACACCTCATACATTTACCACCTCATCCTGTACTACCAACATGAGAAGTTCTCTTTTGAGATCAAGAGAATTGATGCAGCAGGCAATCCAAGGTCAGTGGTCTACTGGACCTCAGTCTTTCACCTCCTCACATACTCTCCATACACATACTCTGAGTTCATAGACCTCTTCATCCATCCAACCATGTCTCTGTTCTTAACCTCACCCCCTCCAAGACTGACTGATGAGATGTAGAGGATTCTGCAGCTATCCAGTGCATACAACATAGGGGATTGGTACTTTTACCAACACTATACTATGATCAGAATATATGGGTGTGAGTTGCACCCATACAGATTGCCCAATTATGTGCCAATGAGATTGTTTGCCTTAGAATATTTCAGGCAATTTGGCAATGCCGATATGGTGCACTTTGCAGGCAAGGGCAAGAAGGCACAACTTAAAGTAAGAAATCAACTGGGCCACTTTGTCTTAAACAAAAGAGAAGGCTGGAAAGATGCTGACAGGAGACTAGAAGGCCTTGGCTTAAAACAAAGCTTCCTTTGGAAGCCCTATGACCCTAACATGTCCATATCCTTAAGAAGGCATAGATACAAGCTCTCCAGCTATGAGCATGTGAGCATGCTCCACATTCAAAGACATGCCAACCAACCAAAATGGAGAAGGAACACATTGGAAGAGCCAATCACTCAGGAAGAACTAGTTGAAAGAGCTAGAAGGCATTTATTGAAAATGGCTGACTTAGAATCTCCTTCTCAGGTACTTACTCTGCCAAAGCCTCAAGAAGGAGCAGTTGCTTCATCTTCTACAACACATCAAGGGGCAGCGCAAACCACAGACCAAAAGCAGAGCAAGGGCAAGGAAAAGGTTATGGAAGAGCCACAAGTACAACAGGGTCAAGAGCAGCGACCCCAACAGGAACAGCAGCAAAAATACCAACAGGGTCAGGAGAAAAAAATAGCAGAGGCCCAAATGGCCACCGAAGAACAGACAACACCAATGGCACCTCCAAGGCAGGATTCTAGGGTTGATTCCTCCGTCCTCCAAACCCCTCAAAGGGAGGACATAAGCTGAAAAAAAGAAAGGGAGACTCCCCTAACTACATCGCCAGAGAAGAGACAAAGCTTAAATCCCTTCTCAGAAGAGGAAATGCCAAGCATGGAAGCCTCAGCCAGCTCCTTGCAACAGGAGCAAGACAGGGCAGCATTAGGAGAAGTGAGCTCCTCAGGACAGAAGAAGGCAGGGGGAACAAGCATTAAACAGCAGTTCAAAGATGTCAAGAGAAGGAGTGAACCAATAAAGATTCAACTCTACAATCACCTGCTGAACATGGCTCCTGCAAACCAACCAAGGCTCATGTCTGCATTTGATGTGCAAGAGGGGAAAATGACCATGAGCCATTTCACACCAACAGTGCAGCAACCACAATCAGCTGCAGACTACATCAAGACCAATCTAGAGGTTCTATCAAAAGACATCCACCCAATGGACCAGATTGAGCTCCATAAACATACGGGTGAGATGGTCTATGCCACCCTGGCTGACAAGACCCTGGTCAACTATAGGCTGCAAAATAGCCTGAACAATACTGCTGCACAACTTGAGTTGGAAAGGGCTTCCTCTCAAGCTAAGGACAACAAAATCAAAGCCTTGGAGGAGATTATAATAGAGTTTGGGCATGATCCCAAAGATGTTAAGGCAGTACAAGAAGTCCTCAGGCTGAGGGATGCTGATATGGCAGTAATGAAAAAGAAATTAAAAATCCCACCAACTCTTCACCCACAAACAGAAGAGGTTGCCCAACAGAGGCAAGAAAACGATGTAGCTTCCCTACTAATGACATTATACAAGGAACTCATCCAAACTCAAGAAAAGCTGCAGGAGTCAGAGGCCACATTAGAAGCAGCATTGCAGCAGAAGGAGGTAGGGCAAACCTCACAGCCACCTCCAGAAACAACAAACCTTGAGGAAACCCCTCAAGACACTGCCCCTCCCAGCCAACAAATGTAGCAAGAAGCCCCAGACACTTCAGCACCAACTACCTCAGCACCAACAATAGAGCAGGCTGAAAGCCTGGACATGCAGAAGCTAAGGAAAGAGATTCAGGTCCTGGAGTCCCAGATGTCTGAGCTGAGCCAAGCCCAGGACAATCTGGCAAAAATAAATGAAAAATATGACAAGTCAAAACAAAATGTGGCTGAAAGAGAGAGGGAGGTAAAGGCCCTCAAGAAGAGGATTGCTGAGCTAGAAAAAGAGCTCACACTGGATAAAGTTACATCAGAGCTTAAGAGGGTCATCTGGGGCAATATTGGCCAGTCTATAATAGACCAGTGGGAGTATATTGAGGCCATATATGAGCAAATAGCACTCATTGGAAGAGCATGCAAAGAAATGCAAAGGGCAAGGGCATCCCTAGGCAGCATGCCTGAGATTTCCACCAGGATGATAGACGTGCTAAACTACAGGACAAGCTCCCAGCTGATAAGGATGGGGATTGGAAACAGGACAGAGACCATCTCCCTAATCAGAAAAGTACTAACATTAAGAAACCTGATTCAGACCTTGGAAAGGAGAACCCAGGACATGCAAGCAGATATTAATAAATTTCAGAACAGGTTTATGGCTTTACAGAACAGGGGGCTTCCTAGCCCATTGGATCCATCAGGAAATTACTCTCCCATGAGAAGTATGCTAAGAGAGTAAGCAATTTTGCAGCAACTCAAATTTCAGAGGCAGCTAGTGCATCAAAAGAAACAGGACCAGTAACAGGGCAGATCCTCTTTGATAGAGTAGATGATCTATTTTTTATTAGGAATGAAATTACACATTTGTTTGATGAGCCCCCTCATTTTTATAAATATATAGAGGCTGATGAGACCATGGGGTCAATTTTGAAACATCAGTTGCCTTCATCAAAGGTATGGGAAGAGTTGATACGATTATTGTTAAACCAGAGTCAGTAATTGTGATTTTGCCTTTGAAAATATTTTGAATCTCATACACAGCAGGACAAAGACACATCAGCAGGTATGCAGACAGAGGCTGAGCCAACTCAGCACAGGTACTCAGCCACAAAAGCAGCATCAGCAGTCACGGGTGACAGGGCCGAGAAGACAAAGGAAGTTACAGCTACACAGACACGTCATTCAGCAGTTATATCAAAGCGCTCAACCGACTCCGTGAGCCCCAAAGGTCAAGATTGTTCTGACAGGAGTTAAGAGCCTTTATAGTTCATTAAAGATTTTAATAACTTCTCATCTACAAGCCCTGTACGAGCAAAATAAGATATTTTTCCTCTCAGATGACTCAATGCCTGAGATATTTTGTAATAGACTTCTATATATTCCCCCTCGCATTTGTTAGCAGGGGTTGGACTCTGGATGTAAGAAATCTCTTGATATCTATTCTGTTCCTATTCTATTGTAAATCTTCAAACAACTAATACAAAGGATGATGGGATTTCCAAAGCGTTGTGTCTCTTGATGTCTTGCTGGTGTATGGCTGAATATTGTAGGATTTCCCTCGTGTTTCATGGCTCAATAAGTTTTCTTGTTTCTCTCTGTTATATGTTTGTTATCTTTCATATATCATTCATGTTCTCCATATATTACATATCTAAATAGCAAGGAAAAAGAATAGTCTCGGGATTTAATCACAGATTACCCTGAGCTCAATCTAAGCTATTATAAATGTTTTCCTCAGTTATGGTAATGAAAGTGTAATTCTTAAATGCTACCTTTCACACTATATCATCACAGTGATCTATTGTTCCAGGAATTCAGGTAATGCTCCTAAGTAATAGGTCCCTTTCTCACATCCCAGCTTAGTGAATAATTCTTAACTGCTCTTTACTGGTTGATTCTCATTTCACCCTCACAATTTACAGTTTGTTTTATGAAATATATAAAGGCCCTGTAATTCCAGCTGCACTAAACCAGGATCTCAAGGAGACAACAGCTACAGACCCCATTGCCCAATGGATAAATTCATCTGCAGAGAACACTTCAAAACTATCAGAGAAACATCCTCCCAACCAAACACAAAAAACAAACAAACCTTTACTTCATAACTAGCCTAAAAACTCCACCAAAATAGTGACAAACTTTACAGAGAGAGCCCTCTCTGATTACAACTAGGCTAGAAGATATAATCCAAAGATTGGTTAGTGGTTACCCCGGTCGTATTCCCTTGGTAGTCATAGGGAACAACCTGGGTGATAACATAAATGGAGACTCCCCTGGGGAACCTCAGGATCTAGAGAGGACTGTATATCTACCAGGAATTACACTCAAAATCTGAACATCAGTCAAGAAACCTTCAACCTGCTCCTATACAAACATTTGTAGCCTTAAGGAAGAGCTGACTCAGATATCCTTTATACTCAGTTACAGATACACAGAATCTTTCAAACTCCTGTCCAGTCCTTGCTATACAAATATTTCAAAAAACTTAGAAGGACTAGCTCAGAAGCTGGCTCCCAAGAAGAGCCTTCGGCACACTAGGGCTAATCCTGACCCCAACCCTCCTACTATCTTTGAAAATCCTAATACAATCCCCAAACTAATTAAGAATCAACAAAAACAAGATAACCTTGCTGACCTTAGTCCAGAGACAGTTCACCCTAACCCCATCTCCACTCCAATCAAAGTACTTTTCCATTCCACCCCTAATTCCCCTAGTTCTCCATCCACATCTCAAAGCCCTCCACCCACATCTTCTTCCCCTATACACATTCCCTTGACCAACATTCTTAATCCTTCCATACCTGTTACCCCTCTGGTACCCACTGTTCCTTTTGTCCCAGTTTCCCTTGTAAACCCCCAAAATCTTGTGAATATGGCTATGAGGTATGCACCTCTGCAACTACCTGCCAATCCCGTGGCCTTACCTCAAGATTACCAGGACAAAATCTCCTATTTTGACTCCACTGGCCCTTATTCTGCTATTCAGCATGCTAAGAGAATGCAAGATCATTTTGAAAACTACGAGATAGATGATGAGAGTGTGAGGATGCGAATATTTGTCCAAAGCTTAACAGGGGATGTTCGAACTTGGTTCAGATCACTTCCTGCAAACACCATCACCACCCCTGATGAGCTTTACCAATCCTTCACAAACAGATGGGAGAAAAAGAAGGATCCTCTACATATACTTGGTGAATATGA
>APFE030797235.1:15837-31097 GCA_000404065.3 Pinus taeda | reverse complement strand
CTCTCTCATTATTCTCTCTCTCTCTCTCTCTCTCTCTTTCTCTCTCTCTCTCTCTCTCTCTCTCCCTCTCCCTCTCACTGACTCTTGGACACTTAGAGCTTTATTGGAGAAATTTTTGGCATTGGATTAAGAAAGGAAAAATAAGGCAAGAGGAAACAAAGATCAAGTAGGGAAAGGCATGATTAAGCATCTATAGCAAGATCATTGCAAGTATCGATTTGCATGTGTATTTTCCTTGCTAGACTTGGCATGCATGGTATTGCATGTGGTCCTTTTGCTATTGTGGAATGGATTTTGCCAGGTGTAATAGCGTTTTCAACCTAGCCTTACCATTTCTAGATAGCCATGGTGTGATGGGCTTCTCATGTTTTAGTTGAGTTGGATTGCCAGATGGATTCGAAGCTAAGTGAGGTGGATCTCCGAAATAATGAAACACATCACTTAGTAACCCCATGAACCAGACTGTGGATTGTCGTAAAGTCATATTTTGTGTTGCCTCAGATGGCCTAGGAATCCTTTTAGGTGAATGGCAAGATATAAGGCAAAGCCAAGAGGTGGTTTTCTCTCCATTAGGCCTAGTAATCCCAGGTTTGGGATATGCAATAAACCTTGGAGAGTGGGTCTCATTTACGGCCTAATGATCCAAGTTTGGATTGCAGTAATTCCTTAGAGACTAGGAGATAGGAAAATTTCTCATGGTGTAGTTGGAAAAATCTGGTGGGATACCTACTTGTTTGGCCTAGTGATAGGGTGGAGATCACGGTAAAGCCTATTATGATGCGTTCCTTGTGTTGACCTAGTGAGCTAGGATGGATTACGGTAAAGTTTTGTTTCTATTGATGAGGGCGAGGTGGCTTAGCCTCGGTATGCCCTGGTTGGTTCTTTTGGTTTAAGTCCCACATTCATGCTTGGAATATGGCACGGGAGTGAATGGTTGAAGAGAGATTTGGCTCAGCCATTATATAGTTAGGTGGAATGTGGAAGTCTCATCTCGGGTTTGTCTTTTGCATCATTAATGAAAGGTTATTTCTCCTTGTATTTCTATGAGAATTTTGATAGATTATATGTGGTCCATGTGGTTGTACTTTCGTGAGTATTTTTATTATTATTATGTTGGTTATATGTGTGTTTTATGACAGCATCTATGAATGGATCTCAACATGTTTATTCTTGTAAATGAATGGATAATGTATTTATGGTCTAATAGATGGTAATGCAGCAAATGACATGAGGGAACAATGGTTCATAGTGATTCTCAGATAAGTACAAGATCCCTATGTTTAATTATGTTGGTTACACCTGTCGATTACATGCTCATGACATGTTTGATGAAATGCTTATCATAGGCAGTAGGGTTCTGATTAAGGTTTTGTTTAAATTATTGTTTTTGCGTCATTTTTTCCATGTTCTTTTATTGCTTCTAAGTTAACATTCCATTTTGGGAAGTCACTTGGGCTTTGGGCCTGAAAAAGTGGCTCAAATATTGGGGACGTTGGCACATAACTGGAAAAATGAGTCTCTGGATGCTAGCAGGCAAGCCTGTGAGAGTGACTTTGGGTTTCTGGACGTTATCATGCCTATAGCATGAGAGTGACTGAATCGTAAGTTGGTCAAAAATTCAGTAGGACCCAAGGGCAAGTTGTCTGAAGTGTTGGATAGGTTCTTAAGGGTCCTAAAGTTGATGCTGAATATCTGTGTGTTATGTTTCCATTGATTCCACTTCCCTAAGGGCACAGAGAAATTTGAATCCAATCATAGTAGCCTCTCGTCGCATGTTTACCCCAGTTGGCATGGTTACTTGGGTAGATGTGGGAAGAGGGTGTTACGGAGTGGTATCAGAGCATGGTTCACCCCTCGGACTAGATGGGATGTGTGTTGGTCATGCATGTGTGTCTCTTACACTTACATTCCATGTGCCTATTGCATTTGCATAATGTTGATCATGGTTGTAGTGATGTTGTCATCTGGAATTTGATGTTGATTTTGTGGAATGCATCATCATGAGTGTACAATTGGTTACACATTGTTATTTCACTTACATATTGTTATATGTTGCTTACATGTTATTATATGTCAATTGGTTACCCTCTTGTATGTTTTATTACATGTATCAGTCTTGTAGGTTTGGTTACAAGAATTGATCGCTTATGCTTGACTGCCTGCATTTATGCGTATGTGTAGTTGATTAGGAATTTCTTATGCATGTTGACGGTTGCATGTGGCAATGTGTACAATGGATTAGTGGTTTTTTTCATGCATGAGTTCATAGCATGCATTGATGAATGGACCTTAACTAGAATGATGGTTATGCTTTGATGAATTTATTTGTGTATGTCTACATGTTGCTATGTTTATTTTATACATGTATCATGCCAATTTGTTGATCTTGCAAACAAGGTATCCTCCCCGAGCTATGTTAAGGTACATTGATTTATTGTGATTTGATTTAGATGACATGGTATGCCTTGCAGGAAAGAGATCAAATGGCTAGAAATATGGTAGACTACAAAGACTCTCCCTATCAATTAGAAGAGAAACATGGTGTGGGGCACTCTTCTGATTTGGAAAAAACATTGAGAATCATGAAGGAAGAAATAAGGAGTTTTAAGGATTACAATGACAGGATCATACAGGCACAAGAGAAACAAGCAAAGGTTAATTCTATACTTCTTCAGAGTTTGTTAGAATTGCAGTGACACGAGCCACTTCGGATCATCCATGGATAGGAGGAAAGAACTAATGGGGCACATGGCAATAGGCCTCCTAGTAGACCCAGGTCAGATAAATATGATACAGTGAGAGATGGCAAGTTGTTGGACACTCCCGATAGGAGAGGAAATGAGTACTAGTACTATTCTAGTTCTAGTTTTGGTAGATATCATGACCATCATCGTTATCACCCTTACAGGAGGAGTGATAGGGGATACTTTCTAGATGATTTTAAGAAAGCGAAGCCACCTACTTTTGATGGAGATATGAAAAATCTGGAAGATGAAGAGGCTTGGATACTTGGGATGAACAAATTCTTTGAGTTGCATGAGTACACATATAACATGAAGGCCAAAATTGTTATCTTCAGCTTCAAAGGTAAAGCATACATTTGATGGGAAGTTGTTAAGCGGGTCATAGACATCAAGACAGATGATTTGAGTTGGCATGAGTTCAAGAGGCTTTTCAGGAAGAAATACTTGTCAGAAAGGTACTATGATAGTAAGGCCAAAGAATTATATGAGCTAATGATGGGATCAATGATAGATGAAGAGTACATGACCAAGTTTCTAGAGCTATTGAGGTATCCATCATATCTTAATAATGAGAAGGATAAAGTTCAATGGTTTATCAATGGTTTTCCATAAGCATTTAGAGATCAGATTGAGTATGATGAGCCTCAAACACTTGAGGAAGTTATTGGGAAACTAAAGCATTTCTATGAACAATCAAAGCATAAGAATGAATCTCAGCAAGGATGGAAGGGAAAAGACAAAGGTAAAGGTAAATGGAAGCCTAAGAGGACAAGGCCTTAGAATGCATATGAGAAACAAAATGTGGCACTGCAAAATAGTTTTAATTTAGCTAGATGGGGACATGAGTCGCAACAACGGCATAGAGGTGTTGGTACTGGTCGGTTGGAGTGTTGAACATGTGGCAAGGAGCACCTTAAGAGAGATTTTCCACAGAATAAGGGTGGTAGGCCTTAGATATATAGTGCACAGGAGGCACAGACTGTTGGGGATGTAGGCCAGAGCATTCCTCATATTTATGCAGTCGTGGACAATAGGCAAGAAGAACACTAGGCATCTATCATTGAGATGGACGATAAGATTTGTGATCAAGTTATTTATATTTTGATTGACCTTGGATCTAATTATAGTTATGTTAGTCTTGACTTGGTGGATAAGTTTGGTTTGAGTAAGGAATTGCATGAAGAGTCTTGGTTAGTGAAGTTGTCTATAGGTATGAAGAAGCAAGTTCATTATTGGGTAAGAGCTTGTGTATTTGATTTGAATGGTAAGCCTACAACAACACATTTGAATGTATTACCATTGGGATCATACAATATGTTTTTGGGCATGGATTGGTTGTATCTTCATAGAACAAAGGTAGATTGTTATGACAAATCTATTGAGTGTGTTGATGACAATGGGGAACCAAGAGTCTTGCAGGGTAAGAAGAAAGACACATCAGTTAGGATGGTGAGAGATATAAAATCAAAGTGTAGCCGTGGGAAAGGGTGCATACTATTCACAGCGCACATTTCTAGTGACAAGGGCAAGGAGGTTGAGGATGAATATGTGTTGAGTAGGTATCCATTTTTGCAGCAGTTTCAGAATGTATTTCTTGAGTACATTACAGAGTTTCCACCCCATAAGGAGGTAGACTTTTCTATTGAGTTAGTGCCAGGGGCAGCTCCAAGTTCAAAAGCACCTTACAGGATGAACACACTTGAATTGGTTGAGTTAAAGCTACAGTCGAAGGAAATATTGGACAAGGGATACATTAGGCCAAGTGTATCACCTTGGGCGCACTGGTAATTTTTGTGAAGAAGAAAGATGGTACTCTTAGATTGTGCATTGACTATGGGTAGTTGAACAAAGTGATATCAAGAATCGGTACCCTTTACCAAGGATTAATGATTTGTTTGATCAACTGAAGGGAGCAGCAATGTTCTCCAAGATTGACTTCAGATCGAGATACCATCAAGTACACACCGAGGAAGAGGATATCTTCAAGACTACGTTCACGACCAAGTATGGGCATTATGAGTTTTTTGTTGTTCCATTTGGCTTAACCAATTCTCCAGCTACATTTATGTGCTTGATGAATAATGTGTTTCATCCATATTTAGATAAGTTTTTTATTATGTTCATTGATGATATATTGGTATATTCTAAAAATGAGTAAGAGCATGTTGAGCATTTGGTAGCAGTGTTGAGGTTGTTGAGAGAGCATCAGTTATATGCTAAGCTTAGCAAGTGAAGTTTCTTTCAGACTGAGGTACACTACTTAGGGCATGTTGTCTCCAAGAAGGGCATTGCAATAGATCCAGAAAATATAAGATCCATCATGGAATGGGTAGCTCCTAAGAATCGAGATCTTTTATGGGTTGGCAGGGTATCATAGGAGGTTCATTAGGAACTTCTCGTAGATTTCTTATCCTATCACCTCATTGTAGAGGAAAGGTAAGAAGTTCAAATGGATAAAGGAGTGTGAAGCTAGTTTTGAGCAGCTTAAACAATTGTTGACACATGCACCTATGCTACAGATTGCAGATCCAGACAAGGAGTTTGTAGTATGTATAAATGTTTGCAAGAGACAACTTGGCGGTGTCCTTATGTAGGATGGATAGGTGGTTTGATATGAGTCGTGGAAACTGAATGAGCGTGAACAAAAATACCCCACACGTGATCTTAAGTTGGCAGCGATTATACATGCATTGAATATGTGGAGGCACTACCTTCTTAGTATGAGGTTTGTACTGATGAGTGATAATATTGGGTTGAGGTATTTATTTGATGAGTTGAATCTGAACTCCAGGCTGGCTAGATGGTTGGCCGCAATTAGTGAGTTTGATTTCGAAATCAGGTATATCAAAGGTAAAGAGAATAGGGTGGAAGATGCTCTTAGTAGGAAGGTACAGGTAAATCACTTGGCAACTATGAGCTCCTATGGGAAAAGTCTACATGATAGGATATTGCAGGCATGTCATCAGGATGCCATGTATATGGATATTGTGCATAGGTTGCAGCAAAGTACAAGTACATGTACAGGTTTAGGTGCACAAGGTGTGGATTATTGTCTTATAGTAGATGAATTGGTCATATTCAAAGATAGGATATATGTACCGGATAGCAACGAGCTCAAGAAGATTATCTTGAGAGAGTTTCATGTGAAACCGTATTCAGTCCACCCAAGTTATCAGAAGACACTGACAGTAGTAAAGTGGTTTTAATATTAGCTTAATCTGAAGAGGGGTGTAGCAAAGTTTGTGGCTAGTTGTTTTGATTGTCAACATGTGAAGGCAGAGTGTAAACACCCAGGTGGACTGCTATAGCCGATCATGATTCCATAGTGGAAATAGGAGGTCATTTACATGGACTTCATCATATGGTTTCCTAAGACAATGATACCACATGATTCCATCATGGTTGTTGTGGACAAGTTGACAAAGGTTGCACACTTCAGTCCAGTGAAGTCTACATTCTCATCTAGCAATGTAGCACAGGTTTTCATATGAGATGTGGTTAGATTGTCTGGCGTTCCAAAGAATATTGTGTTAGACAGGGATGTGAAGTTCACTTCCAAGTATTGGAAGGATTTATTTGAAGGTTTGAGCATAGAGTTAGCCTTTAGTACAACTTATCATCAGCAGACATATGGACAGACATAGAGGATCAATAGGATATTGGAGGACATGTTGAGGATGTATGTGATGCATTAGCAACGGAAGTGGGAAGAGTATATTCTATTGGTAGAGTTTGCGTACAACAATGGGTATCAGGAATCATTGAAGATGAGTCCTTTTGAGGCATTGTATGGGTAAAATTGCAATACTCCTATCAGTTGGAGTGATCCAATGAACATGGTGTTGATTGGACCTGACATGTTGGCAGACTTAGAATAAGAAATGAAGGTGATCAAGAAGAACCTAAAAGTAGCATAAGAGAGGAAGAAGAGTTATGCATTTCAGAACATGTTGTTCAAGGAGTTCCAGGATGGGGAACAAGTGTACTTACGCATCAACCCGAAGAAGATCGCCTTACGAATTAGAACATGTGCCAAGTTGGCACCACGATTTTGTGGACACTTCAGCATTGTTGAGAGGATTGGGCTAGTACCCTATCAATTTTCACTACCTCCAACAATGAAATTACATGATATTTTCCATGTATTATTGCTTGAGAAGTATTTTAAATATGTTGATCATGTGATTGACTGGTCTATATTGCAGGTGGAACCAGATGCAAAATTACAGCCAAAGCCTGAGTGTATATTGTAGAAAAAGGTGCTAATGCTTCGGAACCAAGCAAGTTAAAGTGACGTGGAAGCACTTTGGGCTCAATGAAGCTACATGGGATATGGTAGATGAGATGTGGGCTATGTATCCTTCCTTGTTTGTCAGTTGAGGCAAAGCAGTTTTGGTATGGTGTTTTGGTATATGTCTTGGTATATGTTTTGTTATATGTTTTGGTGATGTTTCTATATGTACATATGTATATGGATGTAAATACCACCATGAGCTAAGTTATAAAGATCCAATAAGTAGTATGGTTGTGTTGTAGCGGTTACAACCACCCTAAACATTTTTGCCTTAGCTTCATTTTGGAGCCTCCCTACCAACTTTTCATAGCAACTTGTCTTGCTTCGTCAAGTTCTCAAGCTTCAATGTTTTGCTTGCAAAAAGGTAGCTTGTTGATCACAGCTCGATGCATTCCCCATCCTTCCCTCCGAAAATTGCGCAATCCTGACTGGCAGCCTACTCGGCTCGAGAATTGCGTAATTCTGGCAGTCAACACTCACAGTGAAAATTGCGCAATTTTCCCCAACAAGGATCCTCAGCCCAGAATTTGCACAAATCTGGGCAATAGTTAGTTGCTCTACCCAAAAATTGCACAAATATTCTGAGTATCCAGCCCATCTCCCAACCAGAAATGCACATTTTCTCCCAACAGTCAAACAGCCTCTTGCATGTGCAGTTGAGTTGACCGGTCCCCTCCGGGACCGAGCAAAACAGACTTGCATGCATGGGATGCTTCTCCCAAGGTAGAATGCAAAGGCATCCCTTATTTCAGGCATATATTTTTAGTAGCTGGAGGTTACATGCAAGGATCATTTCAGAAACCTCCCACCAAGTGTCGCTTTCCCTAGATTTGTGAAATGTGCATCACAACCTCGATGTTATCAAAACTTATCAACTGGACATTGCAAAGCTCATTCCTCACATCAGCCTTGTATCTCTGACATCCCACATCACATCTAGGAGTTGTCGGCACACTCAACTCATTCGTTTTGGGGTAAGCCCACTTTCCATGACTTGTGTTGCATTTCTAGCGCTTTTTGTGTTTCGCTTCATATGAACGTTGTCTGCTTGACTTCAGTGATCGCTTGTTGTCGTTTTGATACATACTAGCTTGTACTAACACCATTTCAGTTTTCATTGTCATCTCACTATTGTCGCATGCATGAAGATGTTTTTCACGAATAGTCACCAATTTGGCGACTCACCTCAACCACATGCATGTTGTTCCATTTTATGAATCTGTCATTCACTTTTTGCATGCATGATCATTCACTTATGCTTACACTCAGTATCACCATGCATTCGCACTCACATTCAAGTTCAGTTGCATGTCGGCGAATCTAGGCAACCTTGGCCCAAACTCTGCCTTCACTAAGTGTTATAGACATATTTGGGCACTGCAACCCCAATCTTATATGTCGATAAATCAAGGGCTCTTTAACCCCTAAAAGTGTTGTTTCCTACCCTAAAGGATCATAGTCAACTGATTACATCATTCCCCAAAAGTTCCACCTGAAAAACCACTCAGAACTGGCCAAAACTGAACTATATTGACTGCTCCATGGTCAAGGTGTGATGCATACTGACTCCGACACTAGACAGGTGCGATGCATACTGAAGAAGCCTTCTGTGGGGTGTGATGAGCGAGAATGGACAAATGTCAAAGACAGTTTGCTAAGTGGATGGTCATGGAATCTTCTAGAAACTTCTCCTATGACACTTGCCTCTCTGAATTTGTCCAGGGATGAGTAAGAGATCCAAGAAATCTCCAAGTGGAACTAAGAACTACAAGTGGAATGACACTAATCAAAAACCTAGAGATGACTCACACCTTTGCAAACATCTATAAATGGTTCCCTCATCTGAGAGATCTGCAGGCTGGAATTTTGTAATTTGTAAGGAAGTGCTGATAGTTTGTCTTTGAGAAGAAGCATTGTATTGTTGGGTGATCTTGCTTTTCATGAGGTGAAGAGGGATTTTATGCTAGGAAGATGATGCTGGATCAAATAGTTGGGTTGTAATTCTCCCTTCTATTTTAATAAAGTTCTTTGAGTTTTCCTCCATACAATCGTGTACTTGTGAATCTTGTTATTTGTAAATGCCATTGTATGTTCAATGTATTTCTGATTCTGCATTGTTTATGACATAATAAATCGAGATGCTTTGATGGTGTTCTATTACTTTGTTTCTACAGGTATTCTATAAGCGGGACAAGTAGGAGAGGAGTTACAAGCTCTATCAAGGGGGAGAGAAATCAAGCAAGGAGTCAAGCGGAAGATCCAGGTTGGTCCTTTGCTTCTCTCTTATCTATCATACATAGAGAAAATAGCAAATTGCTTTGATTGTTTGTTTCTAAGATAGCTACCAATCTTAGTGGGACTAGCAGATCGAAAAGACACTAGTTTTCCTGGAAACAAAATGGCGACTTTTCTGGGGACCGAATAGTTTGTTTGTTTGTTATTGTTGTTTGCTTTATAAACTACAGACGGAGCCTGAAGTTAGCCAGATAGCCTTCGAACTGCTCTTGCTTTGCAAGTGCATAGTAGATGAATGTTGCTCCAGTCAATCTCCGATTTAGTTTATGAACTAAACATCTGACTTGCAAGCATCCTAAACGCCCTTGTGGTAGCTCAATAACCTCCCAAGATCATGCCCTTGTACTTTGCTTTTTTACTGTCCATCATAGCTCAGCTTAAATCACTGAACTCAGCTGCAAATTTGAGCAAAAACCCACCTCAGTTTCGCTCCCTGGCCCATCGCACTGTCTATCACTGGAAGCCAGTATGCATCGCACCTCCTGTGTGTAGCAGGTGAGATGCATCCCTAATTCTGTGAAGCACAGGTGCAATGGCTGAGTCATCCCATTTCTCCCTTTGAAATTTAGGTTTTTTGTCCTTGTTTTCAGCTCTATTTAGTTGTTTTGCTACTTATGATCAGTATCTCATTGCTGAAGCCTCCTTGATTTACATAGTCCAGCCTCCATTGATTAAGATTAGTAAATGTTTTTGTGTATTTGTCCAACATTTACGATCCTTAGTTGAAAAGTTACTCGAATCGAACTGTCATTTTGGTGCAAAAGCGTCGTAGCTGTCGTTTTGTGTCAAAGAAGACAAGTGTCGTAAAGTCTTCCTTCTCTGGATAGTCGATCAAACCTTTTGACATGTATTTGATTTGGATTGTTAATATTTGAAGTGTCGAAAGCTTTTTCTGTTCAAAATCAAAAAGTGTCGTTTAGTATTCCTTTCATTTTGAAAAGAAATTGTCAAAATCTCACTTTGAAGAAAATATTTTAGATCTATACTCAGTTTTCCTTTTCTTCATTCTTCACATTAAAGGGAACGAAAAACAAATACATGCATTTGCATTTGCATTTAGAATGTGTGCAGAAAATGATTTAGGAAAATTCATTTAGTGTGTGCTCTTTGCTCTCTGTTTGAAAGAATCGTAATCTTCTTTCCTTAATAGCTAGGATTTTCATTGCTAAAAAGTAAACATCGATTGTTTATAATATTAGATTGCATAATTAGGAATTTTACATCTACATCACGCGGTGAACCTTGAAAGGAAAACTTCTAAGCAAGATAAACTATAAAATAAATTTCAATGAACTTAACAACGCTTTGGAACCTAACACAACACATCTAGAGGTCTAGGCTAGAGAAGTTTTCCGACGTCGTAAAATCTAGTAATTATCATTTTCATCGAAGGTTGGGTGATTTCTCCTCTTTGAGACGACAAGTGCTAGCACAGACTTGTGCTCCCCGTACCATTGAGTATATATTGGGAGACCACAATAAGCTTATATCCTTTATCCACAGGAAGCCGTGTCTGCCACCTTATCGATCACAATGCAATGAACACAGCATTTGGGAATATTGACCGTCGTACATAATTCCTTGGTAGTTTCTCTTTAATTTATCACCAAGGTGTATATTGCAGTTTTGCGATTGGTTTGGTAATCTCTTTTTCTAGATTTCCGAAGTAGTCACTTTCGTTCCTTTTCGAATCCTTAAAAGAAACGTTCCATCTGAGCACTTGTCACTTCAGGCTCATTAAAAATCGAAGGCGACTAGAGTCATCTTTAGCTTTTTCTCGACTCTTAAAAATTGAGAAAGCAAAGTTTTTTCAAAGCATCATTAAAATTTATTTAATTCAGAATAACATCCTTGTTCCTTCGTTGATCTTAAGTTGAGATAATGGAGTCTACCAATCAAGGAATCCCTTTTGAGGGGAATCCTAGTCCTTTCTCCTATTGGGGAGATATTAGCACTCCGTATACGGCCATATTCTCCCTTCCGGGAATCAGAATTGGCCTGCCAATATGGCTATTCTCAACCTATATCGTTCAAAATACCTTAATTCCTCAGCAATAGAATCAGAAACCAGTTGATACCGAAAGCGACCCTTCACCTTTTACTTCATTTGTTTCTCCCTCCCCTTCTTCCTCTTCGCTTGGTGAAAATAGTGATACTAGTAACCAAGTGGCTGAGAAGAAGAAGAAAGGGAAGGAGAAGAAGAAGAAGAAGAAGAATTCAGTTAAGCAAGGGGGCAACAATGAATCATCTAGTGAAAATCCACACATTAAATCTCCTAAATATCCTTGTCTAATTTGAAAATGAAACCATTTTCATCGAGATTGTCCTTGCATTCCGCGGATCTTGAGAGAATGGTCTCCCCATTCGCACAATCTGGTGTCATCAACCTCTGGTGATCATGTTGAAAGCACACCAACAACTAGTGAAAATGAAGTTCCTGGACAGAAAGGAAAGGTCAGAATTCCATGTCAATTATGTGAAGGAGACCATCACCTTCCCCATTGTCCTTTTCTGGATGAGACCAAGAGAATCTTGCAAATCGTCCTGCTTCGCCACAACAACTTCCACCTGGATACAAGAAACTCTCACCAAGTCCTTCGCTAGTTGAAAATCCGACTGACGTAACTCAATCATTGGTCGAAATGCCTATCGTTGAGAGTGAACATTTTGAGTCCATACTGGACCAATGTCAGCAGGTCGATATGGCAGTCAACCCAGTCTTTCCTTCAGAAGGTCCACCTTCAGATGATATAATTTCCAAAGAGAATGAGAACGATACCGTTCAAATTTTTTTGTTAATACAGAGTCTGATGAACTTGGGGTCAATCTGACCGTTCCTTTACAATAGGAGGAAATTTCCCCAGTTCAAGGGGTTCATCCAACCATTTATCTAATACCCCCTCCAAGCAGTCTAGTCGCTCCCTTCGATTGGAATCGATTAGAAAGATCCCACCTTCCTTCTAATGTACCATTTAAGATCATAGTACAAGTGTACAAAATGGTCATGTCTAGCACTATCATAAATGAAGGGGCTTCAGTGAGTATCCTTTCCTCAACTCTTTGGAAAGCGCTTGGTTCGCCATCGCTTACGCCTGTTACATAGAATTTGTCAGGCTTTAACAAAGGAACCAGTCGACCGTTAGGGATCCTTCCTAAGTTACCCATAACTTTAAGAAGGAAAACCATTCACTTGGACTGGTAGTCTGAGGACCGTTAGATTACAATCTACTCCTTGGACGCGACTATGTCTACAGCATGGAAGCCATTGTTTCCACACTCTTTCGAGTGATTTGTTTCCCACATGAAGGCAAAATTGTTCAGCTTATTGACCAACTTTCATTCCCCAGTTCAAACACAGCTCCAAGTCAAACATCATCCCTAAATGGCCTCTTTAAATCAAGGATGTCTCTTCAAGCTTAATTTCATCCACCTGATTACCGCAAGTAGTCTGGTGAATGTAACGAAGATTAGGGGGCATGCACCTTGTCCATTCGGCGGACGAACCCAGCCAAAAAGATAAGTTTCCTTATAGGTTATGTGATTGGAAGTGCCGACCCACACCATTCACTTTTGTCTGTGCTACGGACAAAGCTAAGGAGTAAGTGTTTTTGTCTAATTGCTGACTAAAACCATCCTGCTTAACCATAGTGATTTCCACATGGTTACTGGAAACTCTCCTTTTCTCGATGCCTGGGAGCATGCAAACCTTTTTATGCAAGCAAAAAGTGACCAATTTCATTTTTTAGCTTTTTTAAATTTTTAGTTTTTCAACTTGTCAGGTTAGGTGATTGGTCTGACTGACCATTCACCCTTGTCTACACCACAGACGAGGCAAAGGAAATGTTTTGTCTAGACGGAAGATAAAACCATCCTACCTAACCTTAGTAGTTCCTCAACTTTTTAGTGTTTTTAGCTTTGTAGTTTGGTCGTTTCTAGCCTACATAAAAAGGCAATGAGCATATGTTATTGTAGAGTTCAAGCTCACCAAAAATGAACCTACCAATAAGGGACATCTTTGACTACTAATATGAGCAATGTTTCCGCAAGGTTCAAGCTCGTTAAAAAATAAACCCGCTACTGAGCATATGTTAACGCAAGGTTCAAGCTCATTAAAAAATAAACCCGACTTAAGTAAACGACCTCTGTGATTGCCATGCTATCAGCCTTTTGAGCCTTGGTTGTGTTCTTCCATCACCTCCATCCTTTTGGCCGATCAAACACTTCCACTTGATTGTTTACCCTTTTTGAGGAACAGCTGCAATTAGTGGTTTAGCCACCCTCTTCACATCACCATGTTTTGAGAAGTTCCAAGCTTACCCGGAACTAGTTGCTACCGTAAAACGCCACTCATTCCTAAAAAACGAGTCTCCTTTAAACTCTTTTTATACTCGTTAAAAATGAAAAGATCTTCGAGCTATTTCCCTTTCCAACTCATTAAAGTAAGGGGAAGCGCCATCCCTCTTGTACATTTTAATCTTTTTAGACCTGAGGGATTATCCCACAAAAAGATCGAGCGCTTGTCTTTTTCGGCTCGCTAAAGTGATCGAAAAGTCATCCCTTTCATATTATTTTATACTTTTTCAAACTTAAGGGGTTATACTACAAAAAAGGACCACTGGAATTTCCTTTTCGTCCCTTTTCAAACTCTCTAAACATGAAAGGGACCGAGTTATCCTTGTCATTAAAGTCATTAAAACAATAGTGAGAAACTTGTCCACCCAGACAAGAATGAGTTTCACTATTGCTAAGCTCATTAAAACATAGCGACAGGTTTGCCCGAAGGGAAAATTATAGAACAAGCATATGTTATCCTCCTCAAGCTTGACAAAAATAAAGAGGTATTGGTCAACAATGACTGGGGAAAAAGGGAAGAAAACGTGAAGAACTTGATTGGTAGTAGGTCACTCTTGAACATGACACTTTCACTCTGTCACCCTGATTGAGTCGAGTTGGGTTATTCCGTTCACCAGCCATTTCACCATTGATCCTCCATACCATGCATTTTTGGGGTTAACACTACTAATCCATCTCAGTGTCACCGATATGTTCAATAGAATTCATTCAGATAATTCACCACCAAGCTAATGCCTCATCCACTGCAATACCTTCACCATCCATTTTTCATGACCGCCATTCCTGAAACCTTGTATCATCAGATCATTTTCAGCTCCAGAAAATCATTTTCTACGTTTCGTGTCGTAGATGTGGGATACATTAAGACCCTCCTATGCCGAGTCACTTCTTTTTGACATCAGCTCATTATCTAAGAAGTTGACTTAGAAACAACCCTTTCAGTACTTTGAAGCTTGCATGCCTCAATGGCAAGTTTCTCAATTCTGGCGACAGGTTTACATCAATGGCCTTCGACCGAAAGATTTTACGTGGTGTTCGACATCAAATCATACATTCACACCACGTGAATTGTACTATAGTACCTTGAGAATCATTATCATTATCGTTGATTCCTCTCACGCCTGTTAACAGCTTACATTATTGGCTGGTAATCAGGTGATGTCCTTCCATGTTCGAATTCAAAACATCTTTTCGCATGGATCATCTTGTACATCGGGCAAAGATTGAACGAGTTTGAAGACCCTGGATCTAGTTTCATCCATCCGGGCTACGATATATTTAGGAATATAAAGACATCAAATGTACATAGAAGCTACATAGATGATCATCCAAGACAAGGGATGATGACTCTACATATAAAGAATCACCAGCCTGCGACTGCAGACGATTATCTATCCTATGTACATGAAAATGAGTTTATAAATCCGAGCATGGGAATGCCCGCCTCAACTAGATCATGAAAATAATATGATGATGATGTATTGTATTGTATCTTATACAGGTCACCTTCCAGTTCGAATACCTCGGATCCTCATGATAAAGCATTTCACCCGACATCAAAAGATTTACGACTT
>APFE030797235.1:0-11091 GCA_000404065.3 Pinus taeda | reverse complement strand
CTTTAGCTCCTTCTCTATCATCCCTGATCATCCATCTCAGATTAAGGCATCAACGCTCACTCCTACCTTGCCCCAAAGATCCCCCTGCAAAACTGTGCTCAATCCCCGCACCTTGAATTGCACTCCCTCCAATTGCCACCAAAAACCCAAAAATCTTTAAATCAACCCCCCTTATCAATTTACTAGCCTAAAATCTTTATTCCTAATTGGTCAGGTTATCATATTGAAAGATCTACCGAATCTGACCCGAGAGAGCCTTCTCATACCTCGTAGGGCTAGCTACGAGGTGAAATGGTTTGATGTAGCCTTGAGAGTTTGTCTATCTCAGCCTAGGTGAATTCCAAGCGCTAACACTGCCTATCTTGCCTCACGAAGTAATCCATGCCTTTGTATTAAGTTCTATGTTCATTGAGGTCCATTGGTCCCATATCATCCCAGAAACACAGTCATTCATAAAATCACTTCTTGTGTTCATATTCACTTACTAGCCTAAGATAAATAGTTCATTGTAAGTCATCTCAGGCCTTTTTCGTTTATCTATTCACTGAGTGTGACTCAGAGAGATCCCTCTCCTGTTCTTGTAGGGCTAGCTACCAGACTGAGCTTGGTTTGTGGTTACCCTGAATTTTTCCTTCTTTCAGCCTAAGGCAGATTTAGGTGCTAACAATAGGAAGAGCACATTAGGAGAATTCTTCATTATTGGGTCATCAACAATTTCTTGGTACAAGAAGAAGAAAATATTAGTTGTACTATGTTTAGCAGAGGTTGAGCACATGACTGCTAGTTAGGAATCATTCGAGACTATTTGGATGAGGAATATCTCGGTAGGACTCTTCAGTTAGGGGATGGAGTCTAAATTGATCCAATATCATAATCAGAGTTACATAAAACTCTCTGAGAATACAATGTTTCATGATAGGTCCAAGCATACAGATATCAGGTACCATCATCTTATATATTGTGTGTAGAGGAGGATTTTTATGCTACAATAGATTCCCACATAGTAGTAGGATGCAACCATCTTGAATAAGGCCCTACTAAGGGGAAATTTCGAGTTCCATTGAGGAAATATTGGGGTTGTTCAAAATCCCCTCCTTGCTAAGAGGGAGTGTTGAAAATGTAGCAAGGAATGGCTTCTTTGACTTCTGCCTTAGTCAAATATGCCAATTCAAATTCAATCTCATAGTTTCTTGAATTAGCTTTCACTTAACATGTGCGATGTGGCATATCACCTAGTTATAGTCAGTTAATTCTAGTTACATGGCATGCAGTGAGTTGTGGACTAGTTGATGGCTAAAATTAGCTATCTAGTTGAGTTAAATCTAGTATCTATCAGCTAATTGATCTCTATTTCTAGAATGGAGATAGACATGAGTTTACTTGATTAGTTGACCTTGTGTTAACTCAAGTTACTCTTTGGTTAACAACTACAACTACTAAATTTAGCCCTAGTAGGTCATGTAATTAGAATTTCCTAATGATATTGAATGAAGGCACAGTTGTAATGATCATGGTATATAGGTTTTAGTGTTCAAGCTTGAGGATTAAGCAGGGAAATTTATCTTGGGATTTGCACAAGGAAATAGGGAATTATATAATTTTTAGGGAGTATTTGCACAAGGAAATAGGAGGCTCCTAGTAAGCCTTATTTTTCTAAGTTTTGGGAAAGTATTTCAAAGAGTTGATCAATATTGCAGGGAGCTTTAGTGTTGAAGCAGTTTATATGTAACAGATCACATTGTTCCATTGATTTAATGTACAAGAAACATAGTTTTTTCCCATTTGGTCTCCCTAGATATATTTTGTGTTGTATGTGTGATTGTGTTATTATTCATTGTTTTCTTTCCACATATTTTTGGTAGAGAAATATTGTGTCTTTTGTGATCAATTTTCTTTCATTAGCAGTTGCAAGGTTTCAGGGATTTTCTCCAGGAGGGAGGGTGATTTGGACACATAACACCTAAATGCAGTCAATATTGTGATTAGTTAGTTATTGAGTATGAAATTATATATTACAGAAGAGTAAAAGTGTACCAATTTATTGTGTTATTTTCCATACTCATGGGTGTTGTATATTGGATAAGCAAATGCTCCCCGTGTGTTTCATGACATGTGCTTAATCACCCCTCATGGATCTGTTAACTCTAACGATGTGTCTGTATACTAACACCCACGGGTTTTGGTGTAATGACAATCGTGACTCCATCAAGTGTTATTAGATCCAAATGTCTCGAGTTTGAATCACACCCAGATCGCGTTGGGGGGGACTATTGTTGGACATTGGATAAACAAGCTCTCCCTATATGTTTCACAACTATATGGACCTTAATACACCTCAAGCTTATTAAAATCAAATCTTCTCATAATTCCTTACATATTTTATTTATGTTTTTCTTAATGAGATGAGTAAAAGTAAGATGTTATGTCTAGTGGTCTAATGTGCATTGATTGCATGTTTTTGAGAGAAAAGCATGGCAATTTTGGCTAATTAAGGGTAGAAACTCAAATGAGACAAGGAGGAGAGATTATAGGAGATAGATCCTCCTCATTTAATCCTCACTCATTAGAATATTACTCAATCAAATCACACTAGCTTGGAGTTGCAAGTAGCCGAGTCATGGAGATCATGGGTAGCTGAGCCAGTGATAGTTAAGAGCCAATTCATTTGTAGTTTGGTAGCCAAGCATCCATATATTTAAGAAATTCGTTGGAGACTTCATTTTTATAAATAAGGAGGCCTAGAGCCTCATTAGGATTCATATTTGTTTGTAAGAGAACTAAGCATTTTTGAGTTCAAGTTTCATGGAAAAACATTGTTATGTAATTTTTCTGATATGATAATGAGAATGATAATTTCCTTCATCCAACACTGAGTTGACTAAGACGGTTGAAGCTCTTGGGTTAGGGCCCGACCCTAGCAGCAAAGGATCCTCTTCTTGTACTTGTATTCTTAGGTGATTTCATAGATTATGGTTGAATTGGTTTTAGCATTGTTTCATTGCAAGTAGTTGTGAATTTGATTAGTTTTCTTCCATCTGTGCATTTCCTTAGTAGTAGCTAAGAAATATAAAGGAATACAAAAAAGGCTGATAGAAAGTGGATTTGGCCTCAATCCCCCCTTCAGGGACCATGGTTTGAGGAAAGAACTCCTATGCAGCCCCAAAAAGATAGAATTATGATTTCTTATGGAATTTAGGGTTTTCTGCTACTTAGGCTAGCATCTTTTGAATGTTCAAGAATAGGATTCAATTATCATTTTTGATATCTTTAGCGTTGTATTAGATCTCATAGTGTTTCACATTATTCTACAAGTATTTCCATGCATGAACTAGGCAACTAGATAATGAAATTATGTTTTCTTAAGTTGACTGAAAATATTTCTTGTTTGACATGATTCAAGGATAAATGCTAGTGATTGATGCAGTGCAGGAGTTTCAATAGTGTAGGAATATGTCATGACCAACAACCCCAGCCTAAACTCATCCATCCATGATCACCAAAAGCCACTAAGTCCCTCAACCAATTCATAATTCCATAAGAACAACTTTCCAGGTTTGTTGAGCAAATCTAACCATCTCACAAACTCTGTTTTGAGCTTTGAAAAAATCCTACCCACTCCCCTGCCTTATTTCTTCCACCATTCACCTTCCCTAAGCCCTATACCACCTTCCAAATCTCTCATATTTCTCTCTGCCGGATCTTGTATGAAGCATTAGGACATCCTGTAGGAAGCATTAGGACATCCTGTAGGATGACCTGTAGTGGCATGTTTTGAGGACGATTTGTGGAAAAAGCATCCTGAAGGATAGGAAAGGACCCCTACTTGCCTCCCAAGCCATCTGAACTTGCACCACCATCTCTAACCCACCTACCATATCACCAAGAAGGTTTAGCATTCACAATTTCATAAAAAAGGGACAAAAAGAAAAAGAGTTTTTGTGTTCATTCATATGCACAACAGTAGAATGTTTGGTTATTTTAGAGTGCATGCCTAGGAAAGTTAGGATTACACACATGTTAGCTTAGAATTATTTTGAAGAAAATCTCTTAACAATTATTTAGATGAGTGGTGTGTTTAAAGCATTTGATTTCATTCTTTCCTTACTACAGTAGACACTATTTCAATACTCCCAAGTGAAAAATTCCCCTTTCCTCATTAGTAATCAAGCTTCTTCTAAATCAATAGAAGGCTGGTTTGAGAAACCATAATGGTCTATCACCAGCTCAGCAGTGACAAAGAGTGGACCCATCACATCTACTTGTGTATACAACACTGTCACCTCTAAGTTTGTATGAACCCTGGGTTGACAAAGTAAAGTTGGTAGCCCGAGGAGTTGCAACATTCTTGCTGGAATACTGGTGCTCATCACTTTTTGGCATCGTTGTCGGGGAGGTGTCTAAGTAAGATGTGATTTTTTCTTTCTTTCTTCCATTTATTATCTCTAACATTCTGCTATTAGCTTCATTTATGAATAAGTAATTGTAAATTGGTTTTCTTTCTTTTCCATTGTGCAAGTGAGATTTCATTCAACAGTTAGCTTCCATTTAGTTTGTTATTTCAATTCTGCAATTAGTCTCAAAGCTTGAAAAAAACACAAAACAAAACAAGAACACCTCTTTCATGCCTTGTAGGAATAGGGATAACTGAGGAAAATTTCCACCAAATACCTCCAGCACTTCAAACAACCAACCTTCCTTCTTCTTCGATGGCTATGAATTGGAGGACCCCTTAGGCAAACAACGAGAGAGTTTTGAAGAGCCTACAGGGGGAGAAGAAGAAGGAGAACCGATCCAAACTCCTAATGGCTGAAAATAGAAATGAAAAAGGAGATAGAGAAAGAATTGAGGGTGATTTTCCCATAAGAGAAACTAATGGGGATACCAAGATGAAAAACATAAACCCCTCTGCTCTTCCTCATTTCCATGGCTTGACCTCAAAAGATCTAGATACTTTCTTGTTTGAGTTCGTTCTCATATGCAGAACTTATGATTACACCACTGATGATCAAAATTTGAAATTATTCCCATCCACTCTCAAGGATGCAACTCTGCGCTGGTTCATGGGTTTACCTGGTGATAACATCACAACCCGGGCTCAGATGAAACAAGCCTTCAATAACAAGTATCTAGACTACTACAATTCCAAAAATACTAAAGGGAATTTTTTAGGATGACCCTGGGGCATGATGAATCCTTAGAGGATTATGAAGAGAGATTCCAGTTTAGCTACAAAAGGGCCAGGTGCACACTTGATCCTGAGTCACTGAATCTATTCCTGCTCTGGGGGGTAAGGGAAGATATTCTAGATACCCTAAACCTGCTAGCAGGAGGGGACATATACCAGCTACCCTATGAAGATATCAAGACTGTCATTAAGAACCATTCTAGGGCAGCTAGGAATAAGGATAGGTGTAGTCAACCAATGGCCAACTCATCCTCTTCCAACACATCCATAAAAGGTGAAATTTGAAATATGCTAGAAGATTTCAAGAGTGAAATGCTACAAACCCTTTCCCTACAGATGGACACTATGAACATCAAGAGGAAACAGGAGGAAGCAGAGAGAGCATTAGCCATATTCTGCCCTAGATGCACAAGGAGGCACCCTAGGAATGAATGTCCATTAAACCTGATAGAAATCTTTTCGGTCTATGAAGAAAACCACTTTAATGACAAGTGCCCTTCTTTACTTGGACTAAACGATGTGTATCAGGGAACTAAAGCGGTGACTGAACAACTTTGCTAAATAAATCAAAAGAGACCTCATGGGCCTCGACCATACCAGCAGGGCATGCTAGGGTCATTCTATGCATACTAAAACACTAACCAGAACACATATAGTCCCTATTGGAGCCCCCCTACTCATCCCTCCTAGTCTACACCTTCTCCTTGGTCTCTTGCACCTCAGCTACATTCACAGTCGAACAACCAGTCATTTCAGCCATATACTCTGCCATAGCCTCAGTGGAATGTACCACCCCAAGGGTGGAGGCCCCCCATACAAAAATGCTCTAGCTTTATTGCCTTCACCTCCCACTCAACCACAAATTTTACACCCTGCTCCACCTAAACAACCCCAAAAGCCTTCCCAGCCAATTCTGAACCCAAACAACAGACAGACACAACATGTATATAGTGGAGAGACATCCTCCCCTGCTTGATCCAGATTTAAATAGGAACACAATAAAGTATAGAAATAAACACAAATATAGAGATACAACAGAAATAATACTTCATTTCATTAATGGAGAATAATGAAATATAGTTACAAACAGAAATGGAAATAAACTAGCTTGAGCGGTGGTAGTTTATCTTTAAGAAGTGATGTGGAAACTACATGCCTCTAAATTGCCTTACAATGAGGCTCAAGGGCCTTTTTATTATTGAATAATAAGAGAAAACCCTAAACAACCAAAACCCTAACTCGAGGAGATGTAAAACCAAGAGTTTATGGGCCCCATTGGGGTGAGTTGGACAACCAACTTCCCGGGGTCGCAACTTGGTGATATTATATCCATTTGATGTGCATGATAACCCATTGGAAAGATCTCTTCGAGGACTACGACGAAAAAGATGACTTTGCACAAAACTAGCTAGCAGTAGATTTCCAAAAAAACATTGTTTAGGGCCTCAAAACGGCTTTGGAAGTTTAGGACCTGAAAAACTACTAAAAATAGTAAATTGTGCTACAATTAAGGAAACTTAAAAACTGAAAGAAGCAATGGTGGGGGTCCAAGTGGAATTAGCGGGTGGCCACCAATATCCACCTGGATCATTCCTCCCCCCTTAGGAAGCAATGGACCCCATTGCGTTGAGTTCCTCCATGAGATGAGGAAACTTCTGCTGAACTTGGTCCCCAGTGAGCCACTTGCCCTAGTGAAGGAGTTGACCTGTTTTGACAACTCGATATTGTTGGATCTTCTACTAGCGAGTGTGCTTGACCTACATTTCCATGATCTGATTAGTTGCAACTTGTTCCATGCAATCTAGATTTAACTCTGTTGGTATGAGCTATTTTGTAATGTGAGATGTGTCTAGTAATGGTGGAAAATATGGCTGATGGCAGTCCACATTGAACAGTGGGTGTAGGCCAAGGAATGGGGGAATGCTGAGCTTAAATGAATTATCCCCCACAACCTTGGTAATGGTGTAAGGACCATATCAGAGTGGTCTGAGTTTCCGATAGGCTCTGGTAATGCGTTCCTTTTGCAAATGCAACCAAACTTTGTGGGAAGGCAGGACGCAAGCTGATTTAAAGAAGCATAGTAAAATTCTTTCTACATGGAATGAATTTGTTTCTACCATTAAAAAACAGTTCTATCCTCTAGCTTATATGCAATAAGTGATGATGAATTGGAAAAATCTTCACCAATTAAAGGGACAAAGTGTACAAAGCTATACCCAAGAATTTAGAAAAAGAGCTTTAACTCTTGGCATTTATCTAGACTCACCTGAAACTTTATTGAAGTATATAGGTGGTCTACATAGCTATTTGAAGCACACCATTCTCATGTTTAACCCCACTGGCCTAGATGATGTATCAGTTCAGGCTACACATCTAAAGGCTAGAGGCAAGAATGTGAACCCAGAGATTGGGGGATCATCAAAGCCCTCTGCAAGCAAAAACAAGGAATAGAAGAAGTTGAGATGGAAAGAGAGGAAGGCAAACGCTGTACAGAAAGACAAACCTTCATGCACTCACTGCAAGAAGGATGGACATGATGATGCACATTGCTGGTCTTTGCATCCGAAGCTAAAACCTAAGAAGTTCAATGGCAAGAAGAAGAAGAAGACTGCTGCTACTATTCAGAAAGATTTGTGGTCAGACTCAGGTGATGAAACAACAATCACAGCTACTGGTATAAAAGGTAAAATTCTGAAGCATCTACTAGTAATTCTGCATAATCTATTGATAATGAAGAAAATGAGAGGAAAAGACATGAGCTTTTTCATATTAAAGTTATTTCCAAGCATCAAAAGATTGGTACTTTATTTGATAGTGGATCACAAGTAAACTTGATTTCTGAAGCAATTGTAAAGAAGTTGGAATTACTAACCACACCTCACAAGAAGCCATATCCATTAGGTTGGGTATGTGATAAAGCAAAGCTACAAGTGACTAGACAATGTAAACTTAGGTTTGCTATTGGGTCAACATTTGTAGATGAGGTTGAGTTAGATATAATTCCCTTGCATATATGTGGTATTGTTTTAGGAAGTCCTTACTTGTATGATAAAAAAACCATTTTCTATAGAGCTGAAAATAATTATCAACTCACCAAAGATGGAATAGAATATATTGTAAGAGCTCATAGACTCAAAAATAATTACACTCTTATAAACTCAGGGCAGATGAAAAGAATTGTAAATTCATGCAAGCAATTTTTACTGATGGTTGTAAAGGAAAAGAACCCTGATAAAACCAATGTATTTGAAGGTTGTGATGCTAAACAGAAAGATGATTTAGTTAAATTTGTTTCAGAATATGATATCCTATTTCAAGAACCTAAAGGTCTGCCACCCAAAAGGTAAATAGTACATGATATTCATTTGCAGCAAGATGCCCCATTGCCTAACATCGGAATGTACAGGTTATTTGCTTTAGAGAATGCAGAGATCAAGAAGCAGGTACAGGAGCTGCTCAATAAAGGGTTCATAAGACCAAGCACATCACCATGTGGATCTCCAATGGTGTTGGTAAGAAATAAAGATGGTTTGTGGAGGATGTGCATTGATTATAGAGCACTGAATGAAATAACGATCAAGAATCGTTATCCTCTTCCTCGCATTGATGATCTATTAGATCAGCTGAAAGAGGCAATCTACTTTTCCAAGTTGGACTTGCGTAGTGGCTATCATCAGGTCAGAGTAGCAGAACAAGATGCATGGAAGACTGGTTTCAAAACAAAGCAATGGTTGTATCAATGGCTGGTTATGCCTTTTGGCTTAACTAATGCTCCTGCCACTTTCATGAGAGTTATGAATGATGTACTCAGGCCTTTTATTGATGAATTTGTAATTTTATATTTAGATGACATTCTTGTTTTTAGTAAAACATGGGAAGAACATTTGAAGCATGTAAAGAAGACTTTAAATATTTTGAAAAGAGAAAATCTCTATGTGAAATTGTCAAAATGTGAATTCGGCAAAACATTTTTAAATTATTTGGGTCATATTGTAAGGGGTGGTGAATTAAGGATAGATCCCTCTAAGGTTGAAGTCATTTTGAACTAGCCTTATCCCAAATCTGCTATAGAAGTTAGGAGCTTCCTAGGAGCAACACAATATTGGAGAAAGTTTATTGCTAACTTTCCTTGATTGTAGCTCCCTTACACGCTTTAACAAGATTGAACAAGGTGTTTCAGTGGGGAGGAAAACAACAGAAAGCCTTCGACGCCTTAAAAGAAAAAATTATTACAAAACCAGTACTAGCACTACCAGATCTTCAACAAACATTTGAGATTGAAACAAATGCTAGTGACTATGCCATGGGAGAAGTGTTGATGCAACATGGTAAACCCATATGCTATCATTCTGAGACATTTAATTCTGCAGTAGTTAATTATCCCACATATGATAAAGAATTGTATGCATTAGTACAAAGTGTGAAAAAGTGGAAAGATTACTTATTGGGCAAAGAAACAATCATCCATATAGACCACCAACCACTTCAATATTTGCACTCACAAACTAAATTGCAGCAATCAAGACACTATCGGTGGATGGGTTTTCTACAGCAGTTTCATCTAGTCATCAGATATAAGAAGGGCATACAAAATAAAGTTGCAAATATGTTCTCTAGACCAATCATAAATGCATCTACTATACTTAAGCATAACTCAGTAATGCATGAAAGCTACATTGAACAATATGCTTAGGATGTAGATTTTAAAGATGTATATGCAACTTTAAGTCATGGCAAACAAGTAGAAGAATTGGATTATTATGTTAAGGACCAACTCTTGTATCATTTGGGAAATTTATGCATTCCACAAACTAAAAGAGTTAACATAATCTGAGAAGCACATACTTCTCTTATATTAGGTCATTTTGGTGTAAGTAAAATAGTTGCACAGTTGCAAAGTTTCTGTTATTGGCTAAGAATGCATGAAACAATTTCTAGATATATTAAAGGGTGTACCATGTGTGCTAGAAGCAAGCCCAATAATAGAAAATTAGGCTTGTACACCCCACTTCCAGTTCCTTCTCATCCTTTGGAAAGCGATTCCATGGACTTTGTTGGGCGATTTCCAAAATCTAGGAAAGGTCATGATTATTTATATGTTATTGTGGACAGGTTCAACAAAATGTGTATTTTAATACCTTGTAACAAGAAAATTACATCTGAACAAACAACGAAGTTGTTCTTTCAGCATGTCTGGGTTAATTTTGGGTTACCGGCTTCCATTGTATCTGATCGAGATTCCCAATTTGTTGGGAAGTTTTGGTCAAGTCTGTAGGAATTGATGGATACTAGATTGAAGAAGACCATAGCCTTTCATCCACAAACAGATGGCCAAACAGAGGTGGTCAACAGGATAGTGATCTAGTTGCTCAGGGGCTATTGCAACAAGCATCCCAAACTTTGGGATGAACATTTGTGTTATGTGCAACATGCTTACAACCGTGCTAAGCACTCTTCTACATAGAGATCTCCTTTTGAGACTTGTTTTGGCTTTACACCAAAGTCTCCCTTGGACTTTGTCTTTGGAAAAGACATAGCGGTTGATGGACACAGTGATGTGGACAAAGCTACCAAGTTCATTGAATAAATCCAAGAAATTCAGCAAGCAGTGTAGGAACAGCTGGAAAAGAGCCAGGCCAAGTACAAGGAAGGCATGATAAGCATCGAATTGAACATAGCTTCCAAGTTGGTGATCAAGTTTGGCTGTACATCAGCAAAGACAGAATGCAAGGTGAAGGAAAGAAGCTGAAGCCAATAAGGTATGGGCCTTTCAAGATACTTGAGAAAATTGGTGAGAATGCTTTTTGCCTTGAATTTCCAGCGTACATGCACATCTATTCAGTGGTTAATGTAGAAAATTTGAGACTGTTTGAACCTTCATTAATTGAAGATCCCGAAGAGCAAAG
>APFE030797226.1:0-10697 GCA_000404065.3 Pinus taeda | reverse complement strand
TAACATTTACATGCACTTATGATTTGGATATATGCATGTACATGGGTTGTTTGGGAATTGTTTCTTCCATATAAGGGGTTAGTAACTCATCATTCTTATCACCTTCAAAATTATGCTCCATGAATCTATTTGGTATACATTGTATGTAACAAGTTTACCATTTCTTGTTTGCAAGTTTTTATGGTGTTCAAAATTTGAAGAAATAGCTTCTAGAATTATATCCACAATGAACATATTTTATCGACAATTCAAGACCAGACCATGACCCATCATCAAGATGAATTTATTTTTTCCGATCAAAAATGTTCATTGTGAATATAATTCTGGAAGCTATTTCTTCAATTTTATCATTATGTGGTAAGTATTGAGTTTAAGGTGGTTGATTTTTTAGTCAGTACTAGAGGTTCTTAGTGGCAACTACATTTTTCCCTCACTAGTGGAAGTGATCAAAGTTTTCCATGCGAAAGACATAATCATTTGCAACCAACCCAAGGATAATCTATTGAATCTAGTGAAAAAATTAAAAGACATAAATCATAGAAAAAGGATTATGGGGGCTAACTCAGGGGAGGAGATTTAAACTCCAAAAATACCCTAAAAAACATAGGAAAATCATGGGCTCAATTTCAATCCAATGTCATTAAGCCCTTCAATGGAATCTTTATTGGGATGATGGTGATTCCATGAATTTTCAATGTAGAAGGCGCCCAAACTAAAAATCACAAGGCATCATTAACTATAAACATAACTAGCATGAAGGAGTGTGGTCTTTAATCTTGTTGATAGTCCAATCCAAGGTGAATAATGAAATTTTAGAGAAACTCTAGAATGATAGTTATATGTGGCCTCAGCCAATTATGGACATAGATCCAAAGATGTTAGTGTTGTAGGGCCTATCATGCCTATATAATGTAAATGTCATCACACATTATATTAAGAAACTAAGAAATTAGACTAAGTGAGTGTGTGAATATATGAATGTGAATTTAAATCTATTAGTAAAATAAGTGATAAGTGTGTAGGTGAACTTAATGGATGGCTAGTTAGTGGCAGGTATAACCACTCTAACCATCCCTATGATTGCATAAACACTCATGAAGAATGAATGTGTGTGGTGTTCCTCATTAGCTAAAATATAATATTCAAAGCAAAATAAATGAAATATGGTTGAAAAAAGCAAATGAACAAAGCAAGACATAAGGAAGTATAACTATGAAAACGATATAAATGGAATCAAAGTGGGAAAATTAACAACAATAAGAAAACCTTTGTTGTTATTTAGAACCAGATGCAATCTTTACTTGCCTCTTCAAGTGGGTAAGCTCCAAATAATACTATTATATAAAGTTTCTAATTGACCAAAACTCTAACTACCTTATGGACCTCCATTAATGAGGCCTCGACCACTAATTAATGGAACTTCTTTAATAAGGCAACTTGCATTTATTAGTTTCAGATTCTACTACCTCATGATGTATTATTTAATAAAGATGGTCCTCAATGCATCAAGTAATGATCTATTTCACTTACTAGCAAAGTTAGGGTGGGACCCTAACATGCCATCCAAATTATAAACTAGCCTTGTCCATAAGGTGAGAGATGAGGAAATTAGTGGAGAATCTCTACTAGTTCCCACGTAGCATTTTTAGGCCATGTGTCCTTCCATTGAATTAACACTTCTTGGACAGTGTGATGGAAACAACAATGCTCACATTTTTCCAAAATGACCTTAGGTTACAACCAAATGGAACCATTGTCATCCAATTTTAAAAGGTTGATTTGAACTCTACAATTGGATCCAAGCATTTTCTCTATGCATGACATGTAAAACACTACAAAGCATAGCCAATTTGTAAACAAATAGACCTATACATTCAAGGAAAGTATAGGGTCTATAATATTTAGGAGCTAGCTTCTAGTGGCTCTTCGCTTGAGTGAGGTTTATTTCAAGGGTTGGATACACAACAACACCTAATCCCCTTCATCAAATTGGTGTTCAAAGCAATGTTCATCAATGTGTTTCTTCACATGATTTTGAGCCAATATCAAATTACCTTTGATGGTACAAAGAATGTTAACATGGGAAGTTAGGTTGTTGTCCACCACCTAAACATTAGAAAGGCCTAGCAAGTACAAGATCATTGATGGAGGTGGTTATCCATAGACTACCTCAAAGAGGTTCATTTTAGTAGCACAATTATAAGTAATATTATACCACCATTCAACCAAAGGTAACTAGTAGACCTATTGGCCTAGTTGTTACAACGTAAACAACTTAAATAAGCTTCCAAACATTTGATGACTGCTTCTGTCTAGCTATTTGTTTAAGAAGATTCAATTGGGTACCTTGAAGTTGAAACACTTCCTCCCATAAATTGTTGGTGGAGGTGGGATTACGATCAATCACAATGGATTTAGGCATGCCATGTAGTTTAAAAATATCGTCCATGAATAATTTTTCTACTATGAAAACCTTGAAGTGTTGTAGAAGTGAGCATATTTGGAAAGGAAACAACAAATACCATTATCACTAATTTGTTGCATAATTTTGGTAACCCCATAACAAAATCCATAGAAATGTCAACCCATGTAATGGTAGGAATAGGTAAGGGTTGTAAGGTTCATGGAGACTTGACTATTTCCGCTTTGTGGCATTTGAAAATATCACATTTTTTAAAAATGAAAGTGGGTAACTTTTTATATTAATTTAAAGAAAGGGTATTGTTGATGCAATAGACAACAATTTACAAAAATGAAATTCAGGGCTTCAAAACTCTTAAGTACTTCCAAGAAGTCAAAGCATGATAAATATATTATATTATAGCTTCTCCTACATTTTGTTTTCTTCACAAAAATAGTTATAGTACAAGAATAGTTTCTAAAAAACTGGATGTGCAACAAAATACATAAATAAAGCATCCTTGCTTTAGGATAAAGTCAATGGCTGCTTGAAAACCATTGCAAATATTCTTTTCAACTTCAAGAACAATCTTGTCTTGATTTGAGTGTCTTCCTCTTATTAACGGAGGAGAGGATTGATGACCTATTTAAAAAAGAAAAAGAAAAAAAGAAGAGGAGAGCCAAGGTAATCAAGGGACTTCATTTCACCTTCCTTTGGATTTTCTTTTGAATAAATCTTACCATCACGTAATTTTCCTCTTGAGCGGGGCAAGATCACCATAAAAATGACCATCCACATACAAAGGAGCAAAACTCTTTATTTCCTCCTGATCTTTTTCTTTTGGTTCATATTGAGCCTTTGGTCTTTCATATTTTTCTTCCACTTATTCTCCATGGATTTCATACACATTATTGCTTGGATTAGATGAGCCTAGCTTCTCTTACTGGGGTCTCTTGGGCTAATGATCCTTGAATTTCCTACTTATTATTTTTCAAGGTTTCTTTCCCTGTACTACTTTTAATGGGGGAGCATGTTTCAAGGGAACCTAATATTCACATTTGCTTAATAGTTCTTTGCAATGTGTCCACGCTCATGGAAACAATTAGACTTAAAAAGAATGTGCTTCGTAGTCCAAGGCTTGAAGAAGATTTCAACCTCCCAAGTCAAGCTCAATCACATATGAGAGTCCCTTTTCTAGGTCCATTTTCATGCATACTCTCGCATAGGTATAAATCCCCCATTTGATCTCTACTTGGTCAATGAAGAGACCTAGAGTGTAACCCATGTAGAAGCAATGATGATCTTCATATTTGGATCTAAATCTAGGGACTAGTGGGGTGAGAAACAAACCATTGGTGCCCATGAAGTATGGGCCCAAGCTAAAAAATTGATATCATGCTTTTGGGCTTTCAAAATAAATAAGCAAAAATCATTACCGCAATGCACCATATCAAACATGGAGCCCTCATTATATATGCTCTGAGCTTGAATAGCTCGTGGGTTAGGCCATAGGCCTATGAAATCGATAACTAGGGCTTCTTCATGCAACATAGTGATTTTTTATTTGGCCTACAGAGTTGAAATTTACACCTTATGAATTTATTTTTCCATTTTTATAAGGTTACTCTTAGCTGGAAAAAATTTCACCTATATATTTGGCATTTCTAAGTAGAGAAGCAAAGGTTTCTTTCTCATAATGATTGGTCACTTCCATAGGACTAAACAACCTGATAATGAGCTCCTTTAAAGCTGCAAAGGGACAAACACATAAAAAACACAAGGATCTAACACCCAATATGCACGATCCATAAACTTCCATGGATATTCCACTTGATAGTTCGTCACAACAGATACGATAATATTATATTAAAAAATTTGAGATTCTACACTATTAAAGTTTTATTTAATTTCTAGATCTGTAAAATTAATTGTAATAGCGCATGCATGTAAAAGTAAATCAAGTAGAAAAGTAGAGAATGACAAAATAAGCTCACACACACATAATACACAAGATATGCTCTCTGGGAAACCCTTTCGGGAGAAATCCTAGCTAGAAAATGAGGTCGCTTCAATCTCTTTCTCTGTCTGGAAATATGGCTACAGATACAAAGAAGTAATGTTTGTGGCCCATGGTCTGCTACAGTGCATAGATCCTCTCTGTGTGCTCTACCTCTTATCTCTCCTGGATACCTTTTCTCAACTATGGAATAAAATGCTCTTGAAATAATGGAATGCCTCTTCCTCCTAGTGGCTCGGTTATAACCTCTTTGTAAAAATTCTTTTATGTAATAACATTTCTAGATGATCTATACCTATTCTCATCAACACTTCGCTAGACAATTCATCAGTCATCATATTCTCGTGATCTTTTAACAAAATTTGATTTCCTGAAGGAAAATTAGTACCTTAATGTCTACAACAATTGTCTTTGACTTTCAAGGCAAAGTATATATTGTTTTATCTTCTTTCCCCTGCTTCAAAACTACTTCTCACTCATCCTCAACACTTGATTACTAATCTTTGTTGCACCTTCATCTTTCAATGATAGCAATGTGTGTTTTTCACCATCTATTTCAAAGGTATATGTATTTTTCTTTCCATCAAGGATTTTCTTCTTATCAAATTACCATGGTCTACCCAATAAAACATGATAAACATCCATACATATTATATCACAAAGTACTTCAACATGATAGAGTTGTCTGTCTTAAACTTTACTTTGCATTATTCATTCACTAAAATATGATGTCCTTTACGTAACCATGAGATTTATAAGGTTTAGGATGAACAACCTTTTCCAAACCCAATTTCTTAACCATTTCAAGAGATACTAGATTATCTACACTACCACCATCAATAATAATTTTGCAGTGTTTACCTTTCGACTTGCAAGCGATCCTAAACAAATCATTTCTCTGTATCTACTCTTTAATCTCCCTACTTGGCTTGAGAAGTATCTTTTTTTTCCAAAATGATGATCATGCACTTTCTTCATCTTTTGCTTGGACATTTTGATTAGTATATCTTCATATAGAAATTTTGGACATTCATAAGATCTATGACCATATTAATTGCATCTAAAACAATTACCCCCCAAAAATTCACCTTTTAAATGTGTTTTTCTTCTTTTATATGAATGCCTTTCTCTTGGAATTCACGAAAAATGACTTTACTTACACTTCATTACAAAATTTGACCTTGTTTTTAAAATTCTCATGACATGAGTGACATAAACTTTGCATGACTTTAAAACTTATATTAATCCAAAAAAATCATTATAGCATTATTGTTAAATTTAATGAAAATATCTTTCACTAAACTTTGGACTTTAAATAAGATTTCTCTCTCTTTCAATTGTCTCCCTCTAATTTTGTAAATCCACATGGTAATTTCAAAATAAACAAATGAATTCAATCCTTTCACATATAAATGCTAATTTCAAAATAAAAAAATGACCTTGATCCTTCACATATAAATGCTCTTAACTTTTAAATTTTCACATATGAGGACTCTGTTAACAATCAGAGATAATAATATCCTTTAAAAAAAAAAAATCAGCACAACTTCTCCATGAAAAAATCTAATCATTATATTTTTCCATAAAAATGTACTTGCCTTTTTTTAGTGTTGTGCTACTTAGTTCATGCAACCTTCCTCTTGGATTTAGAGAAGATACACATTACGTATTTTGGCTTCCATCATTGACCTATTCTATGCAAGTTCTTTTCTGTATGTGCACAACTCCTCCTTGTTACAAGTTTGTAGTAGTGGCTCAATCTACTCATTGGTAATTTTGGTACTTCACATTTTATTAACATGAAAAATATATCACCACAATAAATTTTATATTTAGTATGAAAGTAAATTATCTCCAGAAGTTCCAAATGTTGATTTTATAAAATTATCACTCACTTAAGTAGAAGAAAGTTTTCAGGTAGACCATCAAAACTATCCTTCAGAATTGTTGTTCACCATGATGCAAGAAAGTGATTTTCTTAAACATTGTGAGATAGCATTTGCCAATATCTAATGTTGTTTTAAGGAGGTAATGACCAAAATCAACCTTGCTAGAAATGCATTGTTCATGCATCGCTTAGACTTCAACCTCACTGACAGCCACCTATCTACAACATAATTGTTTCACTGTTAGGAATGTGAGAGGTGTGGCTAGAATGGTGGTACATCTTGGAAAAGAAAAGAAAAAGTACTTTCTCACTATCCTTTTCTAGCAGCTTCACATTGCTTCAATCTTCAAACCAATGAGGATCAATGCACTTAAATTTCCTTCAATCTTCACAAATACTTCAGCCTCCCTGCAAATATCTCCCACATATGTTGCTCTTTCTTCAATGATAGTTGAATGATTTCTGAAAGTTGTAACTAGGTTACACATCCCTTACCATTTGCATTCAATTTATTTCACATAATTGCTATGATACAACTCACCATAGGCTCTAGAATCTACACTCAGTAACCAACAACAAATAATTCGTCCAAAAAAAAACCCAATGATTAGGGGATAATCGACTTACTCTTTTAAGCTTTGTCCATGTATAGATTGTAAAGTTGCGACAACCATTCCTGATGTATTTATGACAACATTTAATTGATCAAATCCAATATTTTTTGTTTTATGAGTTGAAACATTATAGTATGTGAAACCATATCCCTATATATGGCCACATATTCACTATATCTCATCCATAAATGGATACTCTCTTTAGTAATTCGGTCTTGGTTTCTATGGTAGTATTTGAAAAGTTTGGAACTGGGCTAATGAATGAAATATAAGATTTAAAGGATCTATAGAGTTGGGTGGTAAAATATTGTAGATGAAGAAACTACAAGAATAATTAAGATCCAAATAGAAAACTATTCATAATTCATGAAGATTGAGCATACAAAGTGTGACAATACGTGTGCTAGCAATGAAGCATATTATGTAGGCTCTGATACCACATGATGTAGATGTACACTCAAAAAATATTATGAACTTTTATTACTCATTTTTGCGTGCCCATTCCATCAACAATAATCATGTTTATATAAATAATGAGGAATGGATTGAACCATGAAAGAATGGTTCATGTTCTCCATTCCTAGAAAATATCAAATCCAATCCCTTGAATATCTCTATTATCCCTAAAAGTACTCAACTTTCCCAACTATATGCTTACTTTATACATTTGTTACATTACATGATATATGAATTAAACCAACTCATCCTACGTAGATTATTGTAGAGAGCCATATATCCTATTACAACTTAGGGAAATACATTTTTAATCGAGGCTCCTACATCATTATCATATGATTTTTGAAATCTAGAATCACTCGCTATGGGAGAATATTATAATTTAGATAGCGCTTTTGATTTAAGTGGGTAATCTCAAACCAAAAAAATATGGCCTTTATAACAAATATCATCATCTTCCCGGTGTAAGTTAAGTGTGTTTGTGGTTCAACCTTTAGTTAGTGGATAATGTGCATGATCTTGGCACCTGTTGACCATTTCTAACATTTCTCCCATAACCAAATGACCACTAAGAAATATAAGTCAAATAGGGACCCTTCTTCATCATGCTTCCTATAGAGAGCATCAACCACCACATTTTCCTTGCACTTCTTGTAGATAATATTAGTCATAACCTAACATTTGTGTGACCCACTTTTGTTGCTTTGTGGATGATATGTTTATTCTACGCAATATTTCAAACTACAATGGTTTGCTTTAATTTGGAAATGATGCCCCATTAAGTAAGGACACCACATATCAGTTGCGTGAAAAATAACCAACTTTTCCTTCTCATATGTGGATTTCCCCAAGTTTTTGTCACATAAATTCTTACTAGTAAAGGCAAATGGACATCCTCTTCCATTATGACAACCCCAATTCCTTTGCGTAAGGCATCACATTACATGAAAAAAGTATTATTGAAAGTTAGATAGAGTAAGGACTAGTGTGGTACATGTAGCAACCTTTAAAGCCTATTCAACTTTATCATTCTAATTGAAGGCATTTTTTTTAGTTGGGTGGTTAAAGAAGCAAGACTTTGACCATATTTCTGGATAAACTTCTAGTAGTAACCGATGAGGCCAAGAATGCCACACAAAAATTTGAGGGTCCTAGGACAAGGTCCCACATATTCAACTTTTAAGGCATCAAAGGTACATTTAGAATGCTTGAGGAGAAGATAATGATTATAAAGGATTTATAAGCCTTGATCCACATGTGCCATCCAAGTTTGTTATAGACCAAGATGTACTCAAAAAATACAAAGACAAAATGACGAAGAAGAGGCTCAAAGATCTGGTTCATGAATCTCTGAAAGGTGGAAGGTGCATTATAAACACGAAATGGAATCACCAAAAACTTGTAATGACCATCTTGAGTGTGGAAAGAAGTTTTGGGAATATCAACTTCCATTATGTAAATTTGGTGATAACCAAAGAAAATATCAGGTTCAGTGAAGAACTATCCTCCATGTTTCTCATCTAATAGATCATCAACGAGTATAATGGGGAATTTATCTTTGATTTATAAGTCGCTAGTAACGTGAAAATCATGAGACATGTGGCAATGCCTTCTTTTTAGGTACCATGACAATTGGAGAAGTGTGGGGAATAATATTGGGACAAATGATATCAATAACTAAGAGCTCATATAAAAATATCTTCAATTTCATTATTTTGGGCAAAAGGATGATGGTGTGGTCACACAACAAGTGTTAGGATACCTAGAAGCAATGGGATGCTATGATCATGCTCTCCAGGTGAGGGTGGTAATCCCCAAGAATGTTCAAGGCTTGTTGGTGTTTGTCAAATACTAATTACAAAGATGGATGAACTGGAAGATAAGCATTCACAAAGGCATGAATATCACGGAATTGTGCAATAATTCAAAAATGGTTTTTTTTTTTCTTTTCCTAATACGATGGGAGCTAATGGTTGATCTTGAACGTACTATGAGACCTTTAAGCATGTAGGAATTGATATCTTTATGAAAACTCATGTGTAAATCCTAGAAATCCATGATGATGGGGCCTAATGTTCTTAGCCATTCAACTCTGAGAACAATTCAAATCCACCCATTTCAATGGAAAACATGTGAATGTTTAGGGGATACTCACCCATTTGAAGTTTCACATTTTCACATTAGCCACCACATCGCATAGACCCTCTATTAGCAAACATAATTTGAAAGTTGCTAACAAAATGGATATGAAAAAAAGTTTCTTGGGAAATGTACCGTTGAATGAAATTATGGGTGTAAATTGATATAGTTGACCAACCTGAATCTACAAGGAGAAGTAATATCAAATAAAGCGTCAAGGGAAATTTGGGTTTCTTTACCTTGTTGATCAATTAGAGGAACTTCATCAAAGATGGAAGTGACTTCCTCAAAATCCTGTTATCAATTTCATCATTTGAAATGGCCTTAAATAATAGGTTGCTCCTTAGATTTGTGCCTTGAAGAATATTTTTCATCACAATTGTAGTGGAGACCCTTGAGTTGATGTACCACCATTTCATCCCATGTCAACTTGTGGATGTTGAGGGGTGGGGTGGGCTACTAAGGAATCGCCATATTTGGGTAATGACATGGAGCAAAGTTGGGTGTTTTGAATGAGCATATGAGATATCTTAGGCACAATAAACAAGTTTAGTGGAATCTTGTTAAGAATAAAATCATAAAGTAATAAAATTGAAATGAATTCAAAGATAACAACATAGAATGAAACAATGCAAAGGAGTCACCAATATATGTGGTTCATCCAATTTGGGTTATGTCCACGAAAAAATAGCCAGTCCTTCCTTTTATTTCATCCAACAAAAATGGAGGGATTACAACCTAAAACACATAAGCTACAACCTCCTCTAGTCTCTCTCATAGTATCCTCCCTCTAAATTATACTGCTCTCTCAATGATACACAATCACAATATAATTCCCTCATAAAGAGAGGATTTCCTTCTTCACCCTTGTGAGCATCACTCGATGCAATGAGTGCTAAGTGAACTATTCAAAAATCATGAGAAATTAGTCAGTTACGACTACCTCTCATGGAAATGGTCATACGTGAATGACTTACTTAACGCAGTTGAATCCCAAAATGATATCTAATATAATGCACTGCGTAAACCCCAATACTTAAATTCAAAAAGAGTCAAGGGATCTCTACTTGAATGGTTCATGAGGCACAATACTTGCTAAGGTTTTGAAAATGGGGTAGCAAGCTAAGTGGGCTTGATTGTGGGAAAAAAACTCCACAGTTAAGTGCGCTTGAGCCAGAGGAG
>APFE030797214.1:0-10875 GCA_000404065.3 Pinus taeda | reverse complement strand
GCATTTAGATATCTTAGAAGAAGTGGGAAATTCAGTAGGTTGTTTCATCTCAATAAACACTGAAATTATTTCAAAAGGAATTAGCACATTTTTTCGCATATGTGTCAAAGTGTACCTTAGTAAAGGTTTGCTAGATAAAATTCTACTCAAGTGGAGGGTTAAGGCTTTGATGTAATTATTGGATTATTAAAAATACTACTTTCTACTACATGAGTTTTTAATAGCCTGGTCATCTTCAAAATCTATGCCCCTTTTCACAAGGAGCCTTTTCCCCCAAGGATGAAAAAAGGAGTTGTGGATGGCAAGGTCCAAAGAGAGTAAAAGGGTGCAAGAATACTTCAATTCGGAAGCATGAAAACCCTCAGCAACAAAATACATCTACTGCCAAATCAAGTCCTTCATAGTTAACTCAACCACTAGAGACAAACATCTCATCTCTCATGAGAGGATACCCCTCCTTTAAATGAAAATGAAAGAGACTCATCCATAATTGTAGCTTCTGCAATGAGTGGGAAAATAAATCACATAGCAACAACGAAATGAAAAAGTACGATGAAACCTTCAACAATGGAGTTATCCAAAAGAAATGATGTCAACGTTCCCCCTACAATTGTTCCACATAATTCTATAGAATGGATTGATATCTGTAAAATAAAGGAAAAAAAGGAAATATCCGTGATCAATCATAGAATTTGATACTAGGAATGTAGTAAATGTAGTTTATTATATTGTTCTTATTAATGATAGATGAGATGTTGTAATGTTTAAATATTTTGAGGAAATATAATTTAACTAGAAAAAAAATTATTATTGGATAAAATATTGAACTAGAAATAAAATTATATTTAATAAAATTTTACTAAATGATTTGGAAAATAAGAAAAATTTCAAATTTTAGTTATAAAATTATAATACTGTGTTATATTAAAAAGTAATACATCTATATTAGAAAATTCGAAAATCCTTAATTAATTTGGAGATAATTAACCTTTTTATAAAAAATATTTTTAAAAATTATACAATCTTCATAGTGCCACTACCTAATAAATTAATTATAAGGTAAAAAAATATTTTTAATAATTTTAATAAACAAATATTCATTCTTTTATAATGATTAATTTTTTCACAACTTGTATTATTGAATCACTTTAAACATAGATTGGCCATATGTATCTTTGTTAAGAAAAATCCATTATACATTAAAGGTGTCAAAAATTTTCCACCGGTAAAGTATAAATAAGTAAATAATATCAAATTATTTTAACATAAAATAAATTAAATAATTATTAAGATTTATATTTTAAATTTATTACAGTAATTATTATATATGTTCGGAAATTCATTATACCTATTAAGAATATGGGATTAATTAATGGTAGGTTTGGATTTTATTATTCTAGCTGGATTTTTGAAATTTATTTATAGTGTAATGACAAACTCTCACCTATTTTTAAAATCATTACCCAAATTGTATTCACACAAATTATTTGAGAGGAAGGTCTTAGACTTATAATTGCACTTGTGAGAAAAAAGTATTATATTAATAATTGCACTTTTGAAACAACTTTATCTTAAATTTTAAAAATTATTTTGTTAAAATTTATTAGTGAAATTAGGAATAGGATAACTATCATGTAGATTGATTCAAATTTTTTAAAATAATTTTAATTTTAAACTTTAAAATTTATTTTTGTAAAATTTATCATCATTTAATAGTGAGATTAGTATTATGATAATTATCATGTAGATTGATTTACTATTGTTTTGTAAATTTATTTAGTAGATTTTTATTAATAGCAAAAAAGTTTATATTGAAAGTTGTTCAACAGCATCTCCAAGAATACTTCTGAAAGAGTGACTTGGAAATCTTATCTATCACTAAAGATAAACATAGAGGTTGCATTTATCAACTACCAAAAACTAAATATGTGTCTTACTAATGCTTTGTAACTGAGCCAAGTAAAACATAAAATGAGCTACAATAATGCATATATTCGCCAAAAAAACTAACTGCACAAAACCATCAAGGTGTTTACAAAAACACAAATTAAACCCATGATAAACCAACACACAGAGTGCTTGGTGGACTTCCTAGTCCAAGATGAATACTGGTGATGTGGCAAAAGAGTTGATTTAAGGAGAGACCTGAGATGGAGCATTGATGATCATCGGTCATGTTTCTCATTTGATTCAATGTCTGAAACCGAGACAACATAATGTTCTATTCAAGATAGTCTAACCACTATATCATCCAAGATATATTTGATATCCCGCGGAATTCTCTTTAACTCCTCCTATGATGCAAACAACTTGTACTTGTCTACTTGTGTGTCTCTAAGAAACATGCTAAGTAGAGTTTCCAGTTGTCAATGTAGGTTGATGGAGTGAAGGAAATGAAGCATTCTCTTGCAAAGCTTCCCTGGGTCTGGTACCCACTTGAGGTTGTTTCCTTCAACCTCTGAATCTAAGAAATAGACATGATCTCCAAACTCTTTTGCCTCTAGATGGAGAATTTCCTTGCGGACTTCTAGAGGAGCTCCCTAAAAAACTTTGGCAACAGATAAATGTTGTCATCACATTGAAGGTGACCGAGGATTGCCACCCCTCCAACTAGGAAGGTGTTGTGGAGGAGCCATAAAGGCGATTGACTTGCAATAAAAACAAAGAGGAACTATGGTATACTAACTAACTCTGGTGGATTGAACCACTCGATAGCATGGTTTGCTAAATAGAGGGGCAACGAACACTATGAGGACACCATAGATAGGGTACTGTGAACGACATGTAAAAAATGAAAACCCACAACTCTTGCAAACCGAAAATTGCCCATAACCTCAACCTTTACGAACATATTTTAGTGAAGGAGCCCAAAGGACTTGCAGAACTGAATTATTAACAAAACTATAAAGCTTATTAAAACCACATGGAGAAGGTACGTGGGTACCACACTCCACAAACCAAGGTAATTCACCACTGTTATTTAAGTAATATTATGCTGAAATTACATAGCGATTTGTAAGGGGCAAGCTACCACTCTTGCTAGATGTCTTTGAATTTTAGGCCATTAACCTATTTTCTTAAGTTGCAAAAAACTAACCCTTACCAAAATAAATAGAATTTTAAAACATACCCTAAACTCAACTTAAACCTATATCTTTAAAAAAATCTTTTATTATTTTAAAATATTTAAATTATTAATTAAAAAGATGGCCCTAAGTAATCCGAAAATAAGAACTAACCTAAGTAACTAAGTGGAGCTCACGCTCCTCTATGATTTTAGGCTAGGAAAATTCCATCTTATCTTCAGCCTCGGCTTCCGAGAGATGTGATGTAATAGTATCCATGTTACCCTTAATCTCCTAAGCGATAACAGATCTGTATCAATTTAATGAAAAAACAGTCCACCGTGGAGTTGTGATTTGATAGAGTTTAAGAAAGTCTAGAAATTTCAACATGGTTCCCATAAAATTTCCTGGAAATTTTTTAAATTCGAAACTTAAGGATTTTGGATGTCCTTAGTAGACAACCCTAATACATTTCAATGGGCAGGCGTAGTGTGGGGATTGCTTCCAAGGGCACCGCCTTTTGGAGTGTGAGTCCAAATTTGTCGCTAATGTCCAGCTGCTCCGCGGTCATGCCTCCGGCAAGTGTCCAGTCGAATAAATGGAGGAGCGAGGCCAATAACACATGAACCATCCGGCTAGCCAACGGAAGCCCGACGCACATTCTCCTTCCTGCCCCGAACGGAATCAGCTCCAAATTTTGTCCCTTGAAATCCACATCACTCAGGTTCCCATCAATAAATCTCTCTGGAATAAATTTGGATGGTTCGTTCCAGATAGAGGGGTCCCTTCCGATTGCCCACACGTTGACGATTATCTGGGTGTTCTTCGGTATCACGAATCCCTCAATCTCACAACGCCCGTCGGATCTGTGTGGGATGAGAAGAGGAACCGCCGGATGCAATCGAAACACTTCTTTCACCACTGCACGGAGAAAGGGCAGACGTTCAGCATCACTCTCTTCAACCATTCGATCGCGCCCAACTACTTCGTCCAATTCGGCCTGCGCTCGTTTCATCTTCTCTGGATTGCGAATCAGTTCTGCCATCGCCCACTCTATTGTTGTGGCCGTGGTGTCACTACCGGCCCCAATTATATCCTGCAACATAGTCGGTGGAATTTGTTGGAATTTCACATTCATCTTGTTAGGAATCCATCACTTTCGGTATCTACTCTAATATTATTCAAACAGATAAACATAATGATTTGAAAATTTGCAAATGTCAGTCAGTTTTGGTATAAAAGAAAATCTCAACATGATACTAGAGTCTTGACCTATATTTGATATCACAATTTGACTCTGAAAAAAGTGTTAGATGTTCACATTTACCTAATTAAGAATTGATGGACTAACCACGGTCTAGATCTACTCTGAACCATTATAAAAAATAATAATAATAGTTTGAAACTTTACGAATTTTTACACATTTTGGTATAAGAGAAATCTGAACAGAAGAATAAGAGTAATAATAACAGTCGGAAATTTTATAAATAACAAAGAAATCTGATCAGAAGAATAAGAGAGATAATAACAGTTTGAAATTTTATAAATACTAAAGTAAAGCAAAACCTCTACAAATTAAAAAGAAAAATTGGTGTAAAGAAAACCTTAACCAAATAAACTAAAACTTTCATACCATTTGAATGAGAAACATTCATAAGAAACTAAAGGGCACTTAAAGTTAACTAGCCCCTTAAATTGAAATGAGAAACATTCATAAGAAATGAAAGGACGCTTACAGTTAAGTAGCCCCTGATATTGGCAACAGAAAATTCCTGGCTTCTCATGTCGAATAAAACGTCCAACAGATCCTTTTCACTGTAGCTTTTGTCACTGCTCTCGCCTGATCTTCTACGGTCCAGTCGATCCCCTATAAATATGTCCATAACATCATACATCTTTTTCAAATTGATTTCCATATTACGTTTCACACCCTGGAGATCCAGGCATTGGAGGAAGGGGAAAAAGTCTGCCATATTGGGAGTTGCATGAAGCTTCGTAACTCTGGCAATGGCGTCCTTCAACTCTTGAGAAGCTGCAAAAAATTGAGGACCGAACACATCTTTTCCGAAGATCATGTTGCCTAGCAGATTAAACGAGGAATGGAACGCAGTGTGTGCAATTTCCACACACCTTCCTTTCATAGCGTCCTTTGAAATATGAAGAATCATTCGATTTACCTGATCTCTTCTCAAATGTTGCAGAGCTTCTAGCCTCTTCACAGAGAAAAGTTCGGTATTGGAAACACGTCGCAGCATGCGCCAGTGAGATCCATATTGGAGAAAGACCATCGAGTTCTTGTCATGGGAAAGAGCCTTGGCTGCCTGTGTGACGATCCGGCCTGCAAATATGTGGTCATGGGTTTTCAGAACCTCCTTGGCCATGGCAGAAGAGGAGACCACCACTGTGGTTCTCATTCCAAAAGAGAGGGTCATGAGTGGCCCGTATTTTGTAGCAAAGTGGAAGAGTGTTTCGTTGGGCTTTCTACCCAACTGCAACAGATTTCCTATAATAGGCCATCCTGAAGGTCCAGGAGGAAGTCTGCAATTACTCTTCCTCCTCCATACATCCAGAACAAAAAATATCAACACAGTGCCTAACAACAAAGAATACCAAAACAAGGATCCACTCTCCATTGCCATCTATTGAATTATTTTTTTTGTTTTCAACCTAAGAATGTATCTTTGTTATTTATAAAAATCAAAAAATACAATGTTCAATCCTCTTATTCAACTCCTTCCGTAATGAAATCTTTTCTTCGAATCCTTCTGTAATGAAATCCTGATTACATTCTGATACTCACTGATACCTAAAGATAGTAAAAAAAAACCCAAGAAAGGTAGAGTGGTATTGGAATACCACTTCATTTCTGAAATCCCAACAAAAATCCTATACCAACAAGATTTCCTATTTTCATAAGAGATAAACCAAAGCATTGGATTCCCATTTCGATCTATTGATTGATAACATTCTCCAAACCAGACCACCAGAAGAAGGAAGAAGAGTACAGTCTGACATTTAATCCATATCATCCCACTAACAGTTCTAATTAGAGACCTCCCATAATATAAACCAGTAATAGGAATATGCCCCTGAAAGATTTGACTCGTGTATGAATTATTATAAATGTTTGTTAGTTATGCGATGCACATCATATGTTCATCATCTTTCATTAGCTAATGTTTGTGTATATCGACACTTGAGCACTATAGAAATATTCTATATAAATAATTTGTGTTTTATTGATGTTTGGGCTGCTTTTTGGCCGGGATTGACATAATGGCTGCCTTGGGCCGTGTTATATTTTGTCAGATTGTAAAAAGTATGAGTTTAAAATTAAAAATAAACTGAAAGACGCTACCATCTACAAAAGAAAAAAAAATATTGCATGACAAAAAGAAATTGCATCCTAGAAATTTAAAAAATCGTGATCTAGATGCAACCTTGTGAGGCGTTATATCGTATCCACCATCTATTAATCTAATATTTTATATAGAGATATATATCACTGCGGATGGTTTTTAATAATAAAATCATTGTGATTGAGCATCATTTTAAAACTTTCTTTTAACCATGGCTAAATATACTAACGACAAAAAAAATTGCATCCCAAAAATCTTAAAAATAGTGCTCTAGATGCAACCTTGTAAGGCGTTATATCGTGTCCACCATCTATTAATGTAATATGATATATATATATATATATAAATAATTACTGCGGATGATTTTTAATAATAAAATCATTGTGATTGAGCATCATTTTAAAGCTTTTTTTAACAATGCGAAAATTTAGTAATTGTTAAATTAATAGTGAAAATAATTATCATTAGTACCATTTGGAGTTGTTATTTTTTTTTTTTTTATTATTTTAAAAAATTTTATTTTCTCACTAAACCTTTTTATTTTAAAAAAATTAATATTTAACTAATATAACCCATAATTATTAATCAGATCTAGAAAAAGACATTTTTGTGACCATAAATATAATTATTATTAACCATATTTACATCGTTAAATGTAATTAATATATGCCAAAACCGTATAAATTAATATTTTCTTATTAATAATTAATATTATTTTATTTTATTTTTTTCTCAGTGGTTCACGAACATTCGTGGTCAGGGGGCGTAGGCTATGTCCATGTAAATTCTAAGGCTGATCTCTAGGATCAAACCCCTCGGCCATCACACACCTCACCCCAAGGGCTTCGGGTAGAATCGACCCTGTGACCTCCCGTTTTGGCAATGCATGACTTACCAATGGGGCTAACCTTTGGGGCTTATTTAATATTAATTAATTCATTAATAAATTTAATAGAAAATTATTAAACAAAAATTTAATATAAATATAATTAAAATATTATATTATTACTATTTTTAATAATATTTTATCAATATAATTAACTATTTATTAATCTAAGAGTGGGACCTTCTATTAATCTATCCAATAATACATAATTTACATGAAGCCGTACCCGCTCTATGAGAGTTCAATAGGCAGCAGTGCATGCAAAAATCCGAACCACACACCCAATCCATGAGAAGCCCAAACAAGAGAACTATGGACTTCCAACCAAACAATTAGGACAAAAAACCATCAAAAGACCACGCGCTGAAAATAGGCAACATCAAACCCTACTTAAATCTCTCTTACGGACCCGAAGAAAACTTTAGGCCAGCTCTCTAAACTTTTTTTGGTCCGCAACACCAAACCAACAAGCCCGAACTCATCTACACCATTGATCACCCGACGTAGATCCAACGGTCTTCGCAGATATCGGGTGGATAATTAGTGTGAGGGATAACCACCTGATGAGAGTGGTTTTCTCTCGCCTCCTCACTACTACGTGTCGCACAAAGAGTGGAATCGGGGGCTTTCCTCAAAAAAACAGATACCACTTGGACCCCATCCAATAAACCACAAGTGGTTTTAGCAACAATTGCCTTGCGATTTATCTTGCTCGTTCTATCGCCAAGAGATTGCTGATAATCAAGTCCATTGGACGATTCATGAGTCATCCTCATAGACCCACTGCCAAACCCCATCAAGGCGAAATGAAACTTAGTGACCAAACTTGTGGTGCTCCCGAAGTCGAGCCTTTCGCTACACCTCTGAAGGAATACTAAGCTTTGGATTGTGGGCAATGCCAAACTGGGCATCCGATTTAGGGTTCCACGTCCTCCCATCTATCTCCTGAATCATTTAGGTCCATCCTATTGATCCATAGTTCCATATCTTTGTCCACTTGATAGAGACAGTCCTCCAGCAGTTTGTTTCGGGATAACAAATCCCAGACATACCGAGAATCGCTATCCATATTGGTGAATCCTTTATTCGCTAAAAAAATCACTAACATGTTAGCTTTCCTTTTCACATGGACAAATTTGACAGTTCTTAAAGATCGCAGATGGGAGTAGATGCGGTGAAAGACCTACAAAAGCTTCCAATGCTTTGACACTTTATCAGGGGAACTGCCATTACATATTTTCTTGGTTGCTCTAATGGTCAATTTCGAATCTACTTCAATGATAACATTCTGTGAATTTGAATCCACCAAGATTTCCAAGAATTGCTCAAGTGCCATGAGCTTTGCCATGTTATTAGTGGCCCTCCCCAAGTGACCATGGAAAATCTTCTTTATGTGACCCTGTTCATCTCTTATAGCACCCCCAAAGTCAGCTAACCTTGGGTTGCCCTTAGATGCTCCCTCTATGTTAACCTTTCAGAAACCGTAGGGAGGAGGCTTCCAAATGTTAATAGTTGTTCTTAATTGGCTCACTCCCTTAATTACGCCCTATGGGCTTATGGACTGGAGACCCAAGTGAAGCAAAATACTCGCCTCTTGTGGCAGAGGAGGATTCTTGGGAAATGTCCTCAACAAGCTTCTTAAAGTGTCTTTGAGCTACCTTAGAATTTGGTCAATTAATAGTTTGGGCTCCCTTGCTTTGTTTTTGAATATCTGACTATTGCACTCTTTCCAAATATTCTAGATAACAAAGCGTGGAACCAGAAGCCAGGCTTTATTAATGATTTCATTCCCTTATAAGTTTGTCCTCCAGTTCTTGAAAGTGTTGGATATACTAAGTCTATCCCTATCTGTTTGTTCGAAGATAGAGGCCACCGAGTCCCACCTGTTGGATGTGAAAGGACAGAGGTTGAGAAGGTGATCCATCGTCCCCTTATGTGAGCCACAAAGGTAACATTTGGAGGGACCAAAGAAGCGTTTTCTTAAGATATTCTCCCAAGTTAATTTTTTCCTTTGATGCACTAGCCAGATCAGTAACTTTGTTTTCATCCAGTGGGGGCTCTGCCATAGTTTCTTCTAGACTTCATCATGATTAATATAGTTAAAGCCTGTTATTTCCTGTTTAGCTTCTTTGACATTAAAGTTACCTTTGGTGTATTTTCCCCATCTTAATTGGTCAAGAAGGGAGGATACCAAAATCCTTCTGTGCTCTAGATCTTGGGTGAGAGCCTCTACCTGGGCTTTCAGAGGACTCTCATCACTATGTACTAAATCCTTCCAATGCCTCCATTTCCCATTATTCCTTTCTTGGTCCCAAAAGTCTTTTACCATAAGTAGACTTTTGATATCTGTGTCACTCTTGAGTGCTGCTAATTCGTCCTTATATAGATTGGGTTCATGTTACCAGTTATCCTCCCAAAATCATGCTAGGTTCCCTGCTTGAATTTCCTAGAAACTATGTTGCCAAACAATATTTTTATTTTCCCAAGCAAGGTTCCAAATATGGGAGCCCCTGATTTTCCCTGACATTCTGATCTAATTCTTCTCCTGCCAATAGTTGGCATATTTTTGTTTCCAAAGATTCACCCAGGGAGCTGTCGACTCCTTGATCCACCTCCACCAAAGCTTTGCTCCTGAAACTCTGCTGAGAGTTTTAAGGTCATGGAGCCCTAAGACACCATGGCCTTTGAGCTTACATATCTTGTCCCAGGCTACTAATACCGACTTCTCTTTCTCTTCTCCTCTGCCCCACAGAAAATACCTTTGTATGCTCCTGATTTGCTGCTTAATACTCTTAGGAGCAGGAAGAGCTGAGAACATGAAAATGGGAATTGCCTACAAGACCGCCTGTGTGAGCACCAGGCGGCCTACCAAATTTAGTGACCTACATGTCCATTTTTTTACCTTGTCCTAAAGTTTAATTATTATTGGCTCCCACACTTTCTTGCTTAGAGGTTTATCAGTAAGAGGTATGCCTAAATACATGGACAATAGTTGTTCCCTTTGAAACCCCAGAATTCTGGTGATCTTTCTCTGAATAGCAATGTTAGTGTTAAAGAAAAAAAACTTTGTATTTTTTGAGGCTTACCTCTGTGCCTGCTATCATAGAAAATTCATTTAAGATGCTTTTGATTGCTTTGAATTCCTTGACTGTGGGTTTACTTTGCAGCATAGTGTCATCCACAAATTGTTGATGAGTATTTTCTGCTCCATCCAAGGTGAGTTTGATGCCTTGTATTCATCCTTTAGCCTTTGCCAATTTGATTGCTCTACCTAGCCCTTCCATCATGAGAATGAAGAGGAAAGGTGAGCACAGATCACCCTGTCTAAGACCTCTAGAGGGAGTGAAGTTTCTTGATGGAGCTCCATTAAGTAGTATGGAAAAACCGGTCGTGGTTACAAGTGCCATAACCCATCTTATCCAATTTTGGTCAAAGCCATAGGCTCTTAGAATTACTCTTATATAAGACCAAATTAGTTTGTCACAGGCTTTCGCTAGGTCCAACTGAATGATCATACTAGCTTGTTTGTTGGTTTTGAGAGAGTACACCACCTCATGAGCTTGG